>JAQOOD010000001.1:20818361-21130861 GCA_029633175.1 Citrus glauca | reverse complement strand
CGCTTGATGTTTTAAAATTGTAAGTTTATTAATACTAAGTTTTTGTTATTTAATTGTTTTTTACATTTTAAAATTGCTAATTTTATTATATATTCATGTTTGATTTTTGTGTTGTCATATATGAATATTTTTACCATTATTAAAATATTTAAGAACAAATTAATTTATTAAGAATAATACACTATATAATGAAATTTTAATGAAGACTCATAATCTTTTGTCTAGTTCTGTAATTGTAATTTTCATGTACATTTTTTTATGAAGAAATTTTTCTTTGGATGATAAATATCATACTTATTCGATGAATATATTTCTTTGAACAGCTATGGATAAATATTTAAGAAAGAATTCAGTAACCTCATTAGGAAAAATGAGTGGCAATTTAAAAGAAAAAGTTAGTCTCAATTTGCATGATCTTCCAAGGGATCCTGGTTTACGAACAGTAATTTCGAAGTTAGATCCTAATATTCAAGATGAAGTTTGTAGAGCTTATTTGCAAATGGGTCCTTTTCAACTTCAAAGCCATGATTTTCCTACTAGGTTGTTAGGAAAAAAATCACGGCGATTTGTCCGGAGTTGGTTTGATAATTATCCTGATTGGTTAGAATATAGTATAGTAAAGGATGCAGCTTTTTGTCTTTATTGTTATGTTTCAGAGAAGAAAATGGTAGTCAAGGGGCTGGTCCATGCTTTATTGGTGAAGGGTTTAGAAATTGGAAGAAAAAAGAAATGTTGAGACAACATGTTGGTGGTGTAAATAGTGCTCATAATATAGCTAGGCGTCCTTGTGAATCATTGATGAATCAAAAGGCACATGTTGCAACATTTTTCTTTAACCATTCTAAAAAAATTAAAAGGGAGTACCGACTTTGTTTAATTGCTGTAATTGACTGCATTCGGTTTCTTTTGAGACAAAGCCTTGCATTTCGTGGTAACAATGAATCTCAAAGCTCAGATAATAGAGGAAACTTTCTTGAGCTTTTACAATTTCTTGCTGATCACAATAAAGAAATTAAAGGTGTTATTTTCAACAATGCTCCAACAAATCTCCAAATGACATCCCTTGATATTCAGAAACAAATTGTAAGTGTTTGTTCAGCTAAAACTTCTAGAGCTATCATTAAAGAAATTGGTGACTCTTTATTTTCTGTTATAATTGATGAATCTCGTGACATATCCACAAAAGAGCAAATGGTGGTTGTGTTGCGTTATGTGGATAAAAGAGGACATGTAGTTGAGCTTTTTATTAGTATTGAAGTTATTGATACTAAAGTTGTCTCTCTCAAAGCATCACTCGACATAGTATTTGCTAGACACGGATTAAGCATGTCTAGGTTGTGTGGGCAAGGATATGATGGTGCTAGTAACATGCAAGGGGGACTTAATGGTTTGAAAACACTCATTCTAAAAGAGAATGAATCAGCTTATTACATTCATTGTTTTGCCCATCAATTACAGTTGGTCCTTATTTCTGTGGCAAAAAAGCACCAAGAAGTTAATGATCTGTTCAGTTTAGTTGCTAAATTTATTAACATTGTTGTAGCCTCGTCTAAACGATATGATATCCTTAAACAGAAGCATGTTGTTGCAGTTATTGAAGCACTTAAAACGGGCGAGCTTAAAAGCGGACACGGCATGAATCAAGAAATTACTTTAAAGCTTTCTGGCGACACACGGTGGAGCTCACATTACGGTACATTAATAAGCATTATTACCATGTTCTCATCCATAATTGATGTGCTTGAGATTATTACAAATGATGCATCAAATTCTGAGCAAAGATTTGAAGCAAATTCAACCTTGAAGTTCATGCAAACATTTGATTTTGTGTTTACTTTATACTTGATGAAAAATATTCTTGGTTTTGCAAATGAATTGTCACAAGCATTACAAAGGAAAGATCAAGATATTGTGAATTCCATGAAATTAGTTAGCATTTGCAAACTAGGTCTACAGAGGATGAGGGAACATGGATGGAATTCTTTGCTTATTCAAGTTTCTTCATTTTGTGAGAAACATTTTATTAGTGTTCCTATCATAGAAAATATGTTTCTAACACCTGGACGATCAAGGCGTAGAGCACAAGAGATCACAAATATGCATCATTATCGCATTGACCTATTCTATGCTATTTTGGATATGCAACTTCAAGAGTTAAATAGTCGTTTTAATGAGGGAAACACTGAATTACTTATTTGCTTGGCTTGTTTATGTCCAAAAGATTCATTTGCAGCTTTCAATAAAGAAAAGTTATTGCGTCTTGCTGAACTTTATCCAAAAGATTTTTCTCAAGTTGATCTCATGGCACTAGATACTCAACTTGATGTTTACATAATGGATATGCAGTTTAGTGTTGAGTGTTTAGAATTAAATGGGATTGGTGATCTTGCACAGAAAATTGAAATGCAAGTTATGCAACCCAAGAGGGGGGGTGAATTGGGTTTTTAAAAAATTATGCAATACGATTCCCACAATAAATCAATCTAACGCCTTAATGAAATATAGAACAATAAATTCAAATAAGCGTAAAGATAAAAGAGTAAGGGAAGAGAAAAACAAACACGCGGATTTTTACGTGGTTCGGCAATCCTCGCCTACGTCCACGCCTCCAAGCCAACCAAGCTCGAGGATTTCACTATCCAAGCCTCCCAAGGCTTCAAGTTTTTACAATTGACTTCCAAGGTGTCAATGAACCTTTACAACCAAGAGATTATCTCCCCAATCTCTTCACCCAAGTGTTTCCCACACTTACACACTCACAAATTGATAAGAAATGAAAGTTACAACAAAAACTCTCTTTAAGAGTGGATATGCAACTAATAGCTCAAAAATGATTCAATCAATGATGATTTGTGTTTTGGAAGCTCAATATATGTTGTATGATCTTATATTTGCGTGCATTAGTTGTTAAAATGAAGTTTGAGTTGAGTTTTTATAGAAAAAGCCCAAAAACTAGCCGTTATAGGCAAAATCCCGTGCTCAAGCGGTTAGCCGCTTGATTTATCCGGCTAGCCGCTCAGGAACAGTAATATTACCGTTATTTTTGAATTTTCTACAGTAACACTGTTCTGTAAAATTACAATATAACCCAAAACTTTTTATAATTATACTATGGACCAAAACGTCAGAAAAATTTGCAATTAGGTCCGATTTCAGAACCCCTTAAAAATAGTTGTCTTTCCAAACTTTCTGAAATTATGATATGGCCCCAAAGATTTTACTGTTTCGCACAAAGGTCCTTTTCACCATAATACCTATATTTTTCAAAGTTCTCAAACCTTTCATTTTAGTCCAAAATATTCATAAATTATAGTATGCCCCAAAACATTTCAAATGTTTATAACAATGTCTAACTCCGAAATTTAATACTTATTAAAAATAAAGATTTCAAATCTTAGCATTTAAGTCCAAATTACTTAAATCCACAAAATACTTTTCTTTATAAAAATAAAACTTTTAGTTTATGAAAAGTATTTAATTAAATTAATCTATTGAGCTTCTCAAGTGCTAAATCATGCATCAATTAAATCATACCGGTTTTACAAGAATTTGTCGCAATAATTTATCTATTGAGCTCCAAACTTTATTCTTGATTTCGCCGTTGTCCGTTGAGTGTCTTCAATCTTGATTTCACTTGATTCACTTGCATAAATATTATCCTTTCAAAAACTAGTGAAAATGTGAAATACAATATTTATTATTTTTACTCAAGACACATGTTTGTTATCATCAAAATTACATTAATGTAGCCTTTTATGCTAACAAAAATGATTGAGACTAACAAGCACAAGGTGTTTCGTTGGTCTATTTATTAGTCACATTATCATTACTTCTACCAGTTGCCACTGCCACTGTTGAAAGAGTTTTTTCAGTAATGAATTATGTGAAGAATCGACTAGAAGTCGAATGGGAGATGAATGGTTGAATGATAATCTAGTTGTGTACATTGAAAAAGATGTATATTGATTGTATTGATAATGAAACTATTTTACAGCATTTTCAACACATGAAATGCCATCAAGGAATTCTTGATTAGAACAATTATAATAAGTTAATTTATTGTTAATTTATGTTACACTTGTGACTCTATTTACTGTTATCTAAATTTTTAAAATTTATTCTCAATTTATATTATATTACGATTTTTTGTGTTGTGATATAAATTCTTAAATTATACTACATTTTTAATGTGCCCCAAATCAATTAAATTTCTAGCTACGTCCTGTATGTAACTACCCAACACGGACATGTAGACTTTTCAAGGAAACAGATTAAACTTGTATGGATAGCCTCTGATCTGTAGCCTGAGGTTCATGCTGCCTCATGAATATTGAAACTGGAAGAAAAAAAAAATCAGAGCAAAGAATCAGCCGACTTACTTTTGAAGGGTGCAATCAATGCTTAACACTGAGAGGAGACACCTAACATCTTCATATTTTGACAAAAGATAACGCGGTCGGTTCCTCAGAGAGACAATACGCTTTGTCCCTTTCTCATTTCAATTTCACATCCTGATTTTGAATAAATGTTTCAGTACTTTCTGAATAAATAATAGCAACCACAACAGAACTCAGAGATTTTGAAAGAGATCATGAGATGAAACGAGATGAGATGAGAGATTCTTTCTCTCTTTCGTGCATTAACCCTTTTCCCTCTCTTGCTTCCTTGAAATAATGATGATACCTTAAAAAAAAACCGAGTCAACAATGCAACCCTAACTAGCTTTGCCTTTCTCAATAAACGTTATTAAATATTTAATCATAATACTCTTAGAAGTTAGTCAACATATAGGAAAAACATTATTAAATATTTAACCACAATACCCAAGATATTAGTCAACACAAGCTTTTTCTGATCTGTTTGACCCTATTACAAGACTACCCTCACTCTCACAGTTTCATTTAATCATCAGCATAGGTTTTGCTTATAATATTATAACCAATTTGTCAAATCTTTACTTGTAATGATTCAAATGCGAAAAATGTGTGTACATTATTCATATATAAGGTTTGTTTACCTATGTTTGTATGTATTCATTCATGCAATTTCGAGAATGCGAAAGAGAAAGACCACTTAGATACATGATCATATATACGCACACATGTGTTTGCGTATCAATTAAGTTTTTTTTTCCTTAATTTAATCTTATAATATAAGTCTACAAATATTACGATTACTAGTCCGCCAAGACTTATTTTGATCAAGTACCTCTGACTTCTAGTCCAAAAATATGTATGAACTGATATTACAATTAAAAGTTTGATAAGACTTGCCTTGATCAAATCTGTCTTCAGCTTTGTCCGGTCTATTCCAAAGGATAGAGAAACAATAATTAGTACAAACTCTCTCCCACAATCACATGGGAGATTAAAACCCTAGGCATGGTATTAAATTCCTGAGAAAGCAAAAGGTGAATATGCTACTTTTCATAGAGGAAATCAAGAGGAAAGGAAAAAAAAAAAAAAAAAGGAAGGAATTGGCACAAAGTGTTATGGTTGTTGTTGGGTACGGCAACTATAAAATAGAGAATGAGGAATTTAGAATTTGGAATTGGCGTGGAAAGTGAATTGACTGAGCTGAGAACACACGCAGGCTGCTGCTGCAGAAAATTGACAACTCCTAAGGGCAGTGAGACAGATAAAGACAGACAGGTACTGGACCATTTTTTAGCCTTATTCCAGTTACATCCTCATGTGATCATCTTCATTCGTCTATTCATCATTTATCAATATCACCATGTCATCCATTATTTTCTCTCTTTCATCATGAGGTCATCATTCATGTCCACTTGAATATCAATAATTCTCTGCAACTGCAACTGCTATATGTAATGGAATTGGACTTGAATTATGTGGTCATGAATGCTTCTGGATATTTCTTAATTTATATTCGTCCTGACAATAACTTTTAACCGACGGTAAAATATAATTCGTCTGCTACACGTTCAAAGTTAACATGAGGAAGATTTTGATCGTGAGGTTACTAGTTCGATCCCCTAACGATCAAAATTAATTTGAGCATAAAATAATAAAATGGACCTACTGAGCTAGAACTAAGATTCAAGATGCATAGTGATTTTTTCTCCCCAACAATGCTATTTAGGCCATATTTAGTATTAAAATATTATTTTATGGTTTTTAAATTACAGTTGTATTGGAAAAAAATTATAATTATAAAATGAAAGTTGATAATATGAACAAATATGATTTTAAAATAATAATTGTAATCAAAATAATAAAAATATTTTAATTTTTTTATTATAAAGTGTTGATTATAAACTCAATTTACTTCTAAATCACATAACAAATATTTACTAAATATTTTAATTAATAAACTTTTAAGGTATAACTCCCCAACCATAATACTAAAAACAATTTAGCTCACGTAATTTTGCCCGGATAAGTCACTCGCCAAATCGGCATGCACGCAATCTACCTAAGCAAATTAACATATTTGTTTTCTTCTATACATTTTTTGTGCAATGACAGCCCATTTAGTAGATTGAAGTTTTAAAATGAATAAAAAAGAATCTTTAATGCTAAGGTCATAAACACCAAGTCCCACACAAGCTCGTTTTCACAGGTTTTTTGTATTACATGAGATTATTACTCAAATTACAACTCATATTACATGAGAGTATAATTGATATTTATAAATCAGACTATTATTGGGACCAACTTACATCAATGCTAATGGATCTCTGCCCAGTTTTTAACCCTCATAAATATTCGAGGGATGTCCACTCCTCACTCATGAATAAGGAAGAGAATTGCCTTCACTCAATTTTTAATTAAGGAAAAAAATACTTCCACAATACTTTTATGGAGGTTTAAACTACTGCCCTTCAAGTTGGAGGGCAACAGCCTTAATTTTCAGGGTTTAGGTTGCACCCATTTCACTCGCTGCTACAATAGGAGTTGCTTTTGCTTTCTTTTCCATTAATGGCAACTAACATTGTTTAATTAGCCAATTTGCCTCTTGTCAAAAGAATTCTTATCTATATGTACGAATCTAATTTCTTTTAAAATCATCATGTTAATCTACAATATTTTACATCATATGAGAATGCTTTTTTATTTATTAATTTTCCTATATTTATTTTTCAGATTTGTTGTTAATCATATTAGACCTTTTTATGTAATAGATATATGATCAAATTAGATGAATTTATAGTTATAATGAAGTTTAAATTGGGTTAAATAATTAGCAAATCCTATTAAAAATTAACGGGGTGTATTCATTGATGGTTGGGGTGCTACTATAGTACCAGGTAATATACTATTATTCCTCCACCAGAAAATCCCAAGCCCCAACTCCTTCAAATTTTAATAGTCTATATTTTTTCAGTTGACAGTTCAAAAGCAGCGAATGTAATAGCTAGGTAACCAAAAAATTAGGGACCCAAGATAAAAGTGAGAAACAATATGGAATTAATTGTTCGTTTCTCATCAATTAAATCTTTATTAGTTTTCTTTTTGTCTTTTAAGTCAATCGACCATTTTTCACCGTTAAGATAGTTAACGTTAGGCTGATTTAACTATTTTACTATTACAACATAAAGGATCAAAGTTCTCATAAAATGTGTTGTTTTGCCATTATATTTTAACTACTCAGTTTATGACTTTTTCTGTGAGTAATTTAGTCTTTTTATATTATAAGGATAAAATAATAAAATTATTCTCACAATAATTGTAAGAGTGGGGATATTTAGCCCACCATAATATTCAATAAACCCATCATTGTAATTTAAAACTTAAAATTTAACCTTTTACTCTATAAACCCATCTACATAATTAATATACCGTTTATATTTCAAGTTTTATTTAGACATTTATTAAGTCTTTATTTATCATGATTTTATAATCAAATCCTCCAATGTTGCAGTAACTTACTCCCCCCCCCCCCCCCCTTAAAGTGTTGTAATGAAACATAAGATAGAATAGTGGAAAATACTTCACAAGTAATTAAACTAATTTGAGTTACTACAACTTCAATTAGAAATATAAATTTTTATTTAAAACATTAAATTTTTTGACTTGATTCACCTTTTATTACCAATACAATAAATGATTAGCAGTAATTGTTAAAACAAGAAATTTTTTGGTGAAAACCATCACCCATAAATCAGGAATAATCATGTTGTGTCACTAAGAATCAATAACAAAAAATGTGAAAGCATACGTGAATCCATAATGCTTAATCGCTTTTTGGAGTAGTATGGTTGGCCTTCTAGATCAACATATTCTCCTAGAGAATCTTTTAATTTTTCTATGCCCTCTCTCTCTCTCTAATGATGGGATGTCAAAAAGAATAAAATGATATGTATGACATGAGACTATGACCGCTTATATTGATAACTTTTCCTATTGACTTTAGGTATTTATATTTTAGCCAATCATAGAAATAGAAATTACTCTTAACTCTTTACACATTAAAGGCCTACTCCGTATTAGATATATTATAGCCTATATTACCGAAAACCTTAATAGATCACTTTTAATTGAGCTTCATCTTATAAGATAGCCACAACACATAATTATTCACATATAAGCCCAAGTTGGATTAACGATCTAACAATATTAGATTAGAAAATCCAATAGTAACCTTTATCTTGTTTTGTCAAAGAAACATTTTCTAAAAAAAATATGTCATGGAATTTCTTAGAGTGCTTATACAAATAGAGATGGCCAACGGGCCGTGCCGTACTGGCCTAGGCCCATCAAAGGAAGCCCACGCATGCTCGTGCTCATGTCGTGCCGTGCCAGCCTGGCAAACGTGCCGTGCCCACACGTGACTTTTCGTGCTTGGGAAAAATAGCCCACTAAGCTTTTTTTTTCTTTTTTTTTGTTTAATAGCACATGTCAAATTATTGTCTTATTTTTTTTCAATCTTATGTACTTTTTTTTTGGATCCATATGCCTTTATTTAAATTTAATAGAATAAAAAATTCAAAACTCAAGTTCATATTCAATAATAATAAATTAATAATAATAAGATAATGTAATTTTAGTTGCTGACTTTGACTCTATGGTATTAGAATTCTTTTTTAGTACTTAACAACAACAACAATAATAATTTTTTTAAGGGTTAATTTAATTGTTAACTTGGAGTTACGTAAAGTCATATATCATATAATAATATTAATACATATTTATAAAATCATGATATTTATAATTTTATTTATTAAAATCATGATATCAATTATTTATTTAATAAAATATAAACATAAATCAATTATTTTTTTTTGAAACTAAGAATTAAATAAATTTAAAAAACTTGAGCCAATAAAATGTATTAAAAGATTCAATTTCAAGTTATTTATAAAATCATAAAATTTTAAGTTTACTTTCATTAAAAAAATTAAATGTGCTTATTGCGTGCTTTTTTACGTGCCATGCTTTGGTTAATCTCTAATTGTGTCGTGCTTTTAAGGCCAACGTGCCTAAAATCTAAGCCTGACACGGCCCACGTGCGTGTCGTGTCGTGCCTCATGTTGTCCAGCCCATTGGCCACCTCTACATACAGATAATAAAACATGGGGAAGTGGAAGACCAAGTTTAAAATGGATTTAATTCGAAGAAGCTCGCAAAATATTAGAAACAATATGAACAATACTGGAAAAGGATTGCAAAGAGAGAAAAATAAGGAAAGAATTAGGAAGAAAAAATAATTCAAGAGAGAGAAACATGCTAAAAAGTTATAATGTTTGGCTTTAATAGTAATTTCAGTTAGGGATATTTTTGTAACAAAAAATTATGCTAAAAAGTGAGTGTAAAGAATTGTTTGGTGAGTTCAAATGATAGTGGAAGGACCTAAGTATAACATTATGAATGACTTAACTTATTGATTTTGCAAATTATTAATTTATTTGCACTTTTTAAAAAATTAAAAATACTTGTAACTTTTTAATAAATAAATAAATATTAAAAAAGTTATTAGCCAACAACACAAAATAAAGAGAAAAATAAGAAAGTAATATATTATAGAATAAATTTATTCATTTCAAGTGTAAGCAAAATAAAGAGATGAGCTCTCTTTTTATACTTACACAATTACTATATGAAATTAATAGAAACGTTATAGATTGTAATTTTTTGTGAGGTACTTGGAGTTAAAGAGAAGTCAAAGGTTGTTAATAGAGAAATAATGAAAAGATTAAGAGATGTATGTTATATACATTCATATTTTTTTAATAAACTTATAATAATAAATATTTTTACCTTATTTGTGTGGGTGGGGAGAACATAAAATGAGAAAGGTGGAAATATCTTTGTCAGAGTGGGGCAGCGCCCATTCAAGATGATGCATGGTAAATAAAGCTCATTTAGCCCAAGAGTAATTAAAGGGGTAGCCTTGGAATGTACCCGACGCCATAGACTCACGTAGAGTGATAGAACGGGCCGAGTTAACTACACAACATCACCTTGTACGTGAAACGACAAGATAATGGGCTAGGGTTAGACCAATAGTATATTGATTATAGGACTAGAATCAAAATCGTATGTTGAGGGCAAGTATGATTTGACACCAGAGCACAAGAATGATAAGTTCATTTTTTTTTAAAAGAAAGACCATTATTTTTGTCTTTATAAATCTTAATGGGGTTTATATTCAGAAAGATCTCAATTGTAAAAAAATTGATATTTAAAAGAAATGAAATAGTAACTAATTTTATCTGCCAAACAAACGATGCAATGCCCTACCTGACAATTATGGGGTCGCCCAATACCTAATCGTAGTTGGTTTAACCCTTTAACAAGGACGACTGACATTTCACGAGCTCTGTACAACATCTTATTTACTTTCTCTACTTAGTCTGTTCAAATATTTATACTTAGTCGAGTGCAAGTTTGCACAAGTTATGGCCTGCAAGGCCAATTTATTTGCTTTGCATTTGGGCATTATGACCATTTTAGATGCTTCTTTGTCGATCCGATAAGAATAACATGATATATTTTCAAGAATCACACATCTTCCCCATTAAGACGATGAAAACCATTTACCAATGGGCCAAAACGATATTCATTTATGTCAAGTATTATTGTCATTATGAAATGTATATAGGGCAGGTGTCACCAGGGTATTACTTACGGTGGTGACAACAAGTATCATGGCCACATTGAAGCCAATATATCCAAATTATGTTTATTGATCATGTTATTTTTATAGCAATCCCTTGCTTTTATAGAGTAATGACAGACGATTGGAATTCTCAACTAATTTGATCTTTTCTTGTGTGAATACGCTTGCATGATTGGTAGTTAATAATTAGAAATATAATAATTAAGTATATCTTGACCATACATAAACAAAAGTGTATATTTGTCAAAGGATCATCTAAAGCTCATATATAATTAGATATACTTTTATTTTTTATCCCAAATTTCATCCAATAATAAACATGATAAATTTTTATTCCCACTTCTATTGTAAATGACATGTCATTTATCAAGAGGTTGAAAATTCTGTATAAGATCTAAGTGAATTAATTTTATTATCTCACCAACTAATTAATCAATGCCACATCATTTAGGATTTTTGTGATAAAAAATTTAGAATATGTAGTATTACTCTTCTCATATAAATGGATGGGCTTTTGAGCCATATTAAGAGAAAATATAATTTTTGTTGTCCTTGAAAGTTTTCAAGGCCATATTTATCATTCTTTTGGGGGTTTCAATGGCTTATTTTTTTAGTTGTTTTGCTTTGACTTTGGGGATTAGTACTTCCTTTTATGTTGAGATATTTGCGATTATTAATTGTCGCTATTGAATATATAGTGCAAATGCATTGTAGTGGTTATGGGCAAAAGTGATTCAACATCAGCCCTTCTGTGTCTAAACAACACCTCATTTAAGTTTTCCTAGTGTTTCCGCACTAGATAGTTGATTTGTCTAATAGTTGTGCTTATTTGATAAAATTTATTTAATATAAGTGCTTATTAATTCTATAAGCTCTTTTTAAAATTTTTGTTGCCATTTGGCTATTTTTTTAGTAGAGTTTTTAGAGTTTAAACAAGTTATTTTGTCTGTATTAGCAAAAACTCAAATTTAATTTGGGGAGTAAAGATTGGATAGTTTTCTTAAAAAGTTTAGTTATCTAAAATGACCATTATTTATTTTATACTTTTATATAAAATGACCATAAAACTTATTTATTAAAGTCAGTTTACCTTTCATTAATAAATAAATAAACACCCAATAAAGATCGTATACCACACAGGAAAAAATTAATAATTTAATTCTAATAAATCATGTGACATAAATATCAAAACAACAATGTTTGATTTTAACATCTTATAGAGAAATTTAAAATTGATTTATATGTAACACCTAAAAAATTCACTTGAAATTTTCTTCCTGATACACTAGATAATAGCTACGAGTGTTGAGTAGAAATTTGTCCCAACTTTGGAATCGGCTATCCTCCTCTTCTTTGTAAAAAATTAGCAAATAGTAATCAATTTTTTTTGTTTCCATGAACTGTGAAAATAGTCAAAAAAATCAAAACCAATAAAAAATTAACCAAAAATAGCAGAAAAAACCAAATAATAGATTTATTCAGTAAAAACAGTTGCAAATAATAGTAGAAAAGCAAAAATAGCTGTAAAAAATAGTTGAAACAGCAGAATTAACAAAATAATAGTAGAAAAAAAAAGAAAAGTTACTTAGAAACAATAAAAAAATGCCAAAAATAGTAGAATAGAAAAAATAACCAGAAAAAAGAGCAAATAACAATTAATTTTTGTTTATAATAACTGTAAGACCAGTTTAGAAAAACAAAAACTTTATTGATAATTGGAAAAATAGAAAAAATTACCCAGAAACAGCAGAAAAATACAAATAACATATTTATCCAGTAAAAAATAGCAGTAAATAACAGTAGAAACAACAATAAATAAAAGTAAAAACAGTAGAATAAAAAACAAATAACTGCAGAACAAACTAAAAAGTTACACAAAAACGGTAAAAAAATTGAAATAATAGTAGAAATCGTTAAAAAAGCAAAAACAGCAGCAAATAACAGTAGAAACAGCAAACAAAACATTAAATAACGGTAGAAACAGCAGAATCAATGCAAATAACAGCAGAAAAAAATAAAAATTTACCCAAAAATAGTAAAAAGATATCAAATAACAAGAGAAACAATAAAAAATTGCAAAAACAGCAGCAAACAAATGCGGTTTAAAGTGATAGTAATACGGCAAAATAAAAACACATGCCAATAGGCTATGGTGAAAAGCCTATTAGAGTAGTGGACCACTTCAAATGTTTTGAGTTATAGGCTTCAGCAAAAATTGGATTTAATGAAAAACTAATTCAAGATTTAACGCATTTTTTAAAATTATTTCTCCATTATTGTGTAGAAGAGTCAATGAGTTGGAAAGCAAAAGCTTGGAGATTTATGGAACGAAATGGATTGGTGTGGAGTTCCAAGTGTGAACCAATGATTTTTATTGTCTAGGTCCAATTACCGAAAGAAGAACCTAACTAAAATCCTTTTCTTTGTTTATTATTATTATTATTGTTATTAAAAGGAAGAACTTATTGGGCCGGTTGCTATGCTTTTGCAAACTCTTCTAAAGGGTAGCATTCTTTCAAAAAGCAAATCAAAGAACCTACTCACTATTCCATGGTGTTTTACCCAACTTCACCATTAGTGCCCACTGCCAGGTAACTAAATTTTTAATAAATACATCTTCTACCTTTTTTTTTGGGAATATATCTCCGAAATTATCAGGGTTTAATTTTGGCCAATTATATCAGTTGCTGGTTAGAGATTTTATTCCATAACAGCTCAATCACATACAATTCAAAAACACCCAAGGCACGTACACAAGAACAAAAGAAAAAATAACAACTGAAGGGGGGGGGGGTGTGGAGAGAGTTCCAATACAAATTTATGATCCCCAAACCCCTAAACTTGCCACACATTACCACATAACATAGATTACCTCCCTTTATCAACAGACAGCAAAGCACACAAGAATAAATTGACACATCATCATAATGTGAAAAAAAAATATAGACACTTCTAGAACTTGGAATTGAAGAGCGCACAAAAGATGAAAAAAATGTAGGCTTATAAAACTATCACAGCTTCAGCCAAGCACAATTATGCCAAAGCAGACAAGCAAAAACCAATATTTTTACAGAATTATATAAAAATTAGATAGTCAGGGAAAATTACCATCTCCATGGACACTTAAATCCAAAAAATTATAACAAAAATTAGATAAGAAAAGAATGTAACATGAAAGATTTGTGCTCATATAGGAAATGTAGTTTTGATAGCTAACGATGGCCAATGAAATCACAGGCAACAAATAGCAGTTGGATCGAGGAACCAGATTGAGAACGGCTACAAGTTGCAGGGTCGGCACACTTGAATGGAAGTCACAACGGCGGTAGTGGGCGTGGACGTGAGTGATTGTCAGCGATGGCAAAAGCTTGTGTGTGTGAGTTTGATTGTCATTCTCTCTCTCTCTCTCTTTCGCGATAGAGAAGAAGAACTGAAGAAGTGAACTAAGCAAAAGGGGAATTAGGTTTTGCGTAAGGTTTTTGTCTGTATATATAAATATATATGGATAAATTATAAATAAATTATTTTATATGTATATATATTATAAGACTAGGACTATTTGAACCCACTAATTTACTCAATAAACTCACTTTAAAAATAATTTTTTATTATTAAAATACTCCTAAATTCAATTACAGTTATGGACACTAGAATATAATTTTTTAAAAAAAAGAATTTTTACTCTTTAAACCCATTTTTATATTCAACATAGTTTTATAGAACCCTAATCAAATTTTTATTAAACCCTAATCAATCAAGAAGTGTGATTCTTCTCTCAAACCATATATATTGTTAAATAGGCACATGTGAGTTGATTCAAAGTAACAAAATTAATTGTTATTGATTTGATGGATATTGATTTTATGGAGGATTAATTGTTTAATTGTCATGATTTGTTTAGGAATGACCTCTCACTCAAAATTGTTTAATTAATATTGATGATTAAACTTTTAATTAATAATCAATTATTGTTTTTTCCCAAATTCTAAAAAAAAATATATTTTTTCTCAAATTCCTTATATTAGATTTTCATACCATTATACAAGATTTTTCTCACCAATATAATATAACTCAAAAAAATAATTTCATGATGACAACTATTTTTTCCATTTAGAATGTTTTGATTCATTTGTCCTTACACGAGGGCCATTCACTCAAAATTGATTATTAAATTTCCAATTAATAATCAATTTTCAATCTAATGGGTTTATAAATGAATATTATGGGTTTAATGAGTAAAATCACTATTATTATAAAAATTGGGTTTAGAAAGGGCATATTAGGTATTTTAGTGGGTTTATTGAGTAAAATTTAAAATTTTAAAATTTAAAGATGGATTTATTTAGTAAATAGGTTTATTGAGTAAATTGGTGGGTTCAAATAGCCCCACCCATATTATAAATGTAAAAATACATATATATTTTTTATTTATGTATAAATAAATTGTTTTGAATAAGTTATTATTATTATTAAATATATATATATACACACACACATGCACACATGAATATATATAGGGCAAAGACTAACCTAATTGGTTTTTCAATTTTTGTCAAGTTCAACTTGAATCGAAATAAAAACTAATCGGTTCTTAAGTTTGAAATCGATTGGGTTTTTAGGTTTAAACCAAATCGGAAAAAAAAACTCAAAATAAATCGAATTGAACCCAAATTAAATCTTGGATTATATTTAATTCAGTTTTACCCAATCCAAAAACTCAATTTGTTGTTTGGTTCTTATCAGTTCTTAAAATTAAGTTACATTTTTATATTAATCTAATTAAATTGAATTGATAATAGACAATTACATTATTTTATAATGATATTATGTGAAAATATATTTTTATTTCAGGTTTAAATGATGATTTTTAAAAAAATAAAATTAACTACATTATACGTGCTCATAATTTTAACTTTACATTGTATTGACTTTACGGGTCAATTTTAATTTTAATTTTAACTTTAAAAGATATATAATATTAAATACTACCTCATAATTTTAATCATAACATATGCAAGCATTCAAACTTTGAGGTAAATAGAACTGCCTATCATTCAATCATTATATTAAATTAAGAAGCACCCAATCGAATGAACTATTTGTCACTTCCAGTCAAAAGTTTTCTAACAAGAGTAGTCATAAGCCTCTTATCAAATTATTTTTGTAAGTTTTAATAAAAATAAAAATGATAATAATAAGTCAATTTACTAATTTTTTTAAATTTATCACTTTTTCCTAGTGAATATGAAATTATCATTATTGCCACAAAGAATTAACAACTAACACATATTATTTTTCTTAATTTTTCATAATATTAATAATTTTTTTATTACAATGAAAATCATATTACTTGTTAATTGATAAAAAGATTAATCATGAACATTAATTCAAATAATTGAAATGCACTCTAAATTTATAAAATTGAATTAATTTAGTACTTCATTATAATAAACAATACTTTCATTGCCAAAAAAGAGCATTAGTGACAAAGTTATTGGCGCTAAATATTTTTTGTTAATATTTTAAAATTAGGTGCCATTATATTTATTCCCACTAAAGCAATTAGCAATGAAAATTATTTCGTTGCCATTGATAATGGCATTGAAACACATTTAACGATGAAACAATTTCATCGCTAAATCATACATTTCGTGATGACCAAATAATTCGTCGCTAAAAGAGGCATTTTGCAACGAAAATTATTTTCGTTGGTAAAACTTATTTTTCACAATAAATTTATGTCTGTCGTGATTGCAAATGAGCATTGAAATTTATTTAGTGAGGAAACAAATCCGTCGCTAAAAGAATCTATTGCGACACAACAAAAAGCATCGCTAAAAACTCATTTTTCGTTGCTAAAAACAATTTTTTGCAACAAAAAAAATGGTCATTGCTATAATATGCTTTTAGTGATAAAATCAATCGTTGCTAAGTCGCATATGGTGGCCGCCGAATATGTCGTTTTAGCGACGAAATTATTAGTCGCAAAATGTATATTTTTGGTCGCTAAAAGTCTGGGCGCCAACATTTTTTTGTGCTAAATTTTTTTGATAACCAAGCTTTAGCGATGAATCCTTCGTCACGAAAGGTGATAATTAACTTTTCCTTTCCCCAACTAAAAATTTAGCGCAAAATTTTTTTCGCTAAAAAGCACTTATTCCGATAATTTTTTTTTTTGTTGCTAAAAGTGTCGTCGCAAATGACCAATATTTTTGTAGCAAACCAAACAATTAAAAATTCTTTTGATAAAAACTTATAAAATCTAAACTACTGAAAGTTTTATCTAATCAGGTTCTACAGATAAAAGTACACCAAACGGAATCTTACAATTGTAAAACTTCACGTCCATTGTTTGCATATTTATCGCTAAGGCAATTTAGTTATTGATAAGCTAGCTAAATTGGGTTTGGATTGTTCAGAATTTAAGTGGAGTAATGGGCCGCTTGACACATTATTCGCGTGGGATTAGATTTACAAAATGATCACTGGGGGTATACCTCAAAATACATTTTTTCTATGTAATTTGTCAACAAATTTTAGCACTAAAATTTCATCAAAAGATCTTCCTATTTCACTTGAATATTTATAAAAATAATTAGTATACTCATCAAAATATCTTAAATCACAAATTTTTAATTGCTCTATATTTCAAATAGATCGTCTTTTTCATCTGCTCATAATGTTAATTTACGCGTTAGGTCTATAATACTGATTATCATAATGTTTGTATTGAAACTATATAATTCTTCTACTTTATTCTACTTCATTTTATCTAATCTCTCCATCCTAAATATGTTTGTTTTTCTCTGGCTCCTAAGTACTTTACAAATTGGGTCTACTATTACTGATTGGGCTTCCATTGAACGTCTAAGAAAATTTTCTTCCTATTGATTAAATATTTGTTTCCGCTCACCTAGTCTATATTCTTCTAATTCTAATAATAATATATCTTTGACCTGTAGTAATAATTTCCAGTTTTCTAATTTTTTAAACCCTAAAAATGCTTTTTGAGTCTATGTATTTTTCTTTACTATTTGGGATTCCTATTTTACTTAAAAAACTTTCAACATTAGATGATTCAGTTATTAGTTCAAATATTGGTCGATAATTACTCTCTCCTACCTCTCGTTTCATGTCTTCGTCTCCTATTAAAATTTCATTTTCTTGTTGCAAATAATAAATTTCATCAATTTCTAATTTCTTAAAATATGATTGTTTTATAAGTTCTTTATCCATATTGAGTGCTGGAAAGTGTATATTCATAAAGGATAAATCATCATTTTGTATCCCAAGTCTCATTAACATCTCTACTTTTATGTTTTTAAGCCACTTAAACTTTGATTGTCTACTTTGTTATAATTTGAGTATTTTATGTATAAAATTACTATTTTACCCTAGTTTAATATGAGTAACTAATTTAATTTCTAACTTTAGTTGAAGGTGAAGTCTTAACATGATTCATGGGCATAACTTGATAAGTTATTCACTCCCCTTCTCTTATTTATGTAGGTTGATTTGATTCATTACTAATATATAGTTCCTATCTACTACATGCATTGTAGTATAGATCGGATTCTAGTGAAAGATCATTACTGTTTGGCACGATGAAAACTTTTTACCATATTTATTACAGAGAGACTCCCCCCTATTATGTATGGGTCGTCTTGACTCGGTGTTAACAGAGAGTGAATTTAGTGGACAGTCCCACTACGTTGTTGACAAAAGGATTGGTTATCGTTTGGCACAACATGTATTTAACACCAAATTTAATAGAAGATCGTTACTCTCTAGTACAATGAGTGCTTGGTATCATATTTATTATAATAAGGCTTTATGAGGAATGGAAATCTCACCTTCCTAACTTAAATTAGTACTAAAAAAGAACATTAATCCCACAGTGCATTGTTGAGCATGAATCTAGAGACTTAAGTGCTTATTTCACATTGTTTCATCCTTAATTCATTTCCCGCATTTTATTTTAAATCTGAGGATAAAATAAATCACCATCCAACCAATGCAAATACTAAATTGAAAAGTTGATCCTAAAAATAATTAAATCTACGTTCTCTTCGGATTGATACTCGACATCATTAATCCATACTAGAATAGGTTTGTGCACTTGTGACTTCAATAAAATTTACAACAATAGTCTACATCATTATCCGTTAATTGATCATTATTGCATAACTCTTCAATATTTCTTCTCATAACTCTTCAAATATTTCTTCTTTTAAATATTTTTTAGGATTATTGAATGTCAGTTCTATAATTTTATTTCTATTATGAAGTAAATTATATTGCTTATTGCCATGTGTATTTCTATTTCTTCTTCATCTTCTTCTACTTCAAGATTACTTCCTTTTCTATAATGAATAAATCTATGTGTAACTTAATTATGCCTATTTATATATATGTAACTAGTGTCTAACACTTCTAACATATTATCCTATTATAATTTAGTTAATGTCCATATTAATCCATTAAATTCACTTGTATTTAATTTCTTTGATACTATCATTTCTATATATTGATTTTTTAAAACAATTTACAACATTTTTAATTTCAAATCTAAATTTTTATCATATTTATTATATAATTTTCCTAGGAATTTTTGTTAGAAGTTTCTTGTATTTTGCATTCATTTTATATCATTTAGTTTGTACACTTATCTTAGTGCTAGTTTGATATGACTTATTTAATGACCATAAGTGTTTATTTAATCACATAAGCTCTTATCATAATTTTTATTGTTGTTTGGTTGTTTTTCTAGTAGAGCTTTTAAAGTTTGAATAAGTTATTTTGTCTCTACTAGTAAAAGCTCAAATTTTGGACTTTTGAGAGTAGAGGTTGAAAATTTTTTTTTAAATATTAAAATATTATCTACTTATTTGAAAATCTTATTTTATCTTTTTTCATAACATAACTTTAAAAAAACTTACCTATTAAAGTAATTTCATAAATTTTTAATAAAAGACTTTAATTGATAACCAAAGAACTAAAATTTCTTAGGTAAGAGCTCTATTTATAAAAGCTCTACTAACAAAAAAAAATCTACTTAAATAAGCTCTACTTCAAAAGCTGTACTGAATGGAGCCTTAATATGCTTACAAAATTCATTTATGTCAATTCAATATTAAGTATACAACCTATAACTACTACTTTATTTTTTATATCTATCTCTGCACCAGCTATTTTTGTTTGTTCATAGCCATAAAATCTACTTTCATATAAATATAAATGTCCTTGGTGCCTAATCCTTCTCTTACTTGGTTAAGAATTCCTATGATTATTAGTCCCATATGTATGTATGTAAAATTTTATTTTCTAAGACAATCTCTTCCTATTAGACTAATTAATGTTAATTCTTCTCTTTTATTTGCTACTGCTAACATAGTTTCATTTGTATATTATATAAACCAGTATTCATTTTTTACATTAATCCATCACTACTTAATTTTTTCTTTTTAATTTTTTTCAAAACCTTCTTCGTTTATAATATCTTTTGTCCGTTCCATGATTTTTTTACCTTTAGTAGAAAACATTAGTGATCTTCTAATTCTTCTACTAAAGTGTCGTCTACACTACTATTTCTTGCTACTTTCATTGCTTTTTTATATTATTTTAGGTCCTAAAATACCTCTTATATCTACTTTTCAAGTAACTACGATAGTCCACCAAAATTTAATCTCTCAACTCTATTTGTTAATATGTCTAATTCTTTATCTAGATTATCTAGCGAAATATTAAGTTCTAATTGTCATACGATTTCTTTTATTTTTCTAAAGGTTTGAAAATCAGTGTCCCATATAATTAATTTTTCATCTAAATATTCTACTTTGTTACAAATTTTAATTAATAATTTAATTTAATATTAGCTTGGGATTGTTGTATATTATTACTTTATTGATTAAATTCTTTCGAACTATAATCTACTGGATTAATATTTGGCAATTCATGTCTTAATTCTATTAAGGATTCTATTAATTATTTTTCTAAACTCATTTACTTCCTATTAATTTTATTAAGTCTAATTGTCTTTTTCAATCTTTTTTTTTGTATATTTAATATTCTCTATTTCATATTCTAAAGTTTCTATAACACTTTTGATTTCTGATTCCGTTAGGTTTAGGTGTTTTTCCATCTAATAGTTGTATTAATTCTACTATTTCTTTTTGTTAGGGAATCTTTTGATTTTTACTATTAGAATAAGATAATAACTCTTTACTAGAGTCTAGATTTCTTCTTTATGTATTTATATTACTAGTTTCAAATAATTGTCCTAGTCATACTAGGAGTTCTTCAAGTTTTTCTAATATGACTTCTATGTGATGACTTGAATTAATTAATAAGTCTACAATAAAGTTTTATCGACTATTACTAATATGTGGAATATGCTTAAATTGGTTTTCTAAGTGTTTTTTGTTACAATTAATTTTAATTCTTTCGGTTAAACTTACTTTTACTTTTCTATGCTTATCAGTTTCTAGATCTAAATATTCTAATATGTGAAAATTCATAAACTATTTTGAATTTCTTAAGTCTTCTAACTTATTTATATTATCTTAAAAAAATTTAATGAATTTAATTCTCTATTATAAGAGAAATCTAATATGGATACTTTTGAAAGACCGTAATGTTTGACATTATATTGTCTTTCAAGGCTTACCAAAGATATAGTCTACTGGAAGTTTCATATTTCCTAATTTTTCTTCTATGAAATTAGTTAAAATTGAGTGTTCTACACTAATTTTTGCTACTTCAAGTTTTAATAAACTATTGTGAATTACTCAAGTCTTTTAATCGATTTATATTTTCATAATAACTTAATGAATTTAATTGTCTATTGTAAGAGCTATCTAATATGGATAATTTTGAAAGAGCATAATTTTTAACATTAATTTTTCTTTTTTGTCTCAGTGCCTAATAGAGATGTGTAGTATACTGGAAGTTTTGTATTTTTTTAATCTTTCTTCTATCAAATTAGTTAGAATTGAGTGTTCCACACTAATTTTTGCTACTTCAAGTTCTACAATTTTTGATGCAATTTCTAATTTATCTGTGTGTGGGTTATTTTGTAACCAAATATTAGAATCATTTTCAAAGATGATAAACAATTTTTTATAAAATAGAACAAGATCATCATCAAAGTTATCCATCTTGAAAATATTTCATAAACTAAATGAAGTTTGCTTTGTAATAAAAAAAGGTGCTCTGATAAAAAAAAAAAGACAGAAGAAGAAGGAAGTTGCCTCTGTAAAAATTAGCCTTTTAAAGTTTATTAAACTTGGTTCTAAAAATATGCTAATAAAACAGTTTTAAAACTCCTGACTCATGCCTAAAATACCTTATGCAACAACATATTTTCAACAAAATAAGGTCAACAGAGACTGCATTTAAAAAAAAATTTCAAAAATTCAGCAAAAACTTTTACTAAATTATAATTATTTTTGTGAAACAAAAACTTATTTTCAAAAACCTTTTTTTGAAACTCTTTTTTTCTTAAATAATAACATGGACTTGCCTTTTATTTACAGTTTACATATAAATTATACTTTCGTTAATTAGGCAAGACTTCTTGTCTCGAAAGGTAAACAAATAAGATAAAAAATTTAAAATTACTTATTTGCTAATTGCTTTCCAAATTATGTCTAAAGATTTTACTAAGTGTGTATGAAAAAAGAAAATTTTTATTGCTTTTACTTATGAATACAAGGTGCTGCTTTTACTTGAAAAGCTCCTTTCTTTCTTAGCAGACACACACTCACACATGTATCAAATTTACCCTTGTTACAAAAAATTAACTCTAATTACAAAAGATAAATATTGCATTTACAACAATTCACCAAAGAACTAAATAAAATGTAATCAGTAGAAAACTTGGCTTTCTATGCCAACTTAATAATGACTAAGTATTGGTAACAAAATGACAAAACTAAAAAGATGTCTTCACATTTTTTTTTCTTGTCAAGTAGTGAGTAAAATAAAGACATCTATGAAATAGAGAAAAAGCTAACTACTTGACTTTTCTAACTACTTTGTCTGAAATGGCTAGCTAAATATTATTTTTGTGTTGTCTTTTATCTATCCATTATTTCATCAATAGCTTTTGCTATGGCTTCATCCAAAGACTGCTGAATCATAGCTTCTGCTTCTATTCCTGATGACGGCATGTCATTGATTTCAATTATTGCATTTAAATATTCTTTACATTTTTTAATATTATCAACTTTGAGCTGCAATGAAAGAATAAGTTGGACTTCATGAACAAAATGTTATTTGGCTAAAATAGTATAATTTTGTCCTTGAGTTATGATATTGTCATAAGGCAATTTCATGAATTCTTCTGCATATGTCTTTCTTAGAGAAGCTTGTTTATCATCATAGTATCTCCTTCTGAACTTTTTTCCTTGTTCTCTTATTAAAATGACGTGATAACTGGGGAGTATCAAACTTGTTTTCTTTTCATTGATTATTTGGGCCATTGGTGGTAAAGAATTAAATTTTAATTAAAAATGGTATCAGTCTTAAAATAGATAGGGGTTTGTTTAGGATTGGTGGAACGAATTTAAATCTATTTAGGCTAAAAAGATAAATGGTTCATACCATTACAAAACTTCAGGTTTTAAATAATAAGTCTTTCGTTGGCTAAGGAATAATCAAATGAGATGGTTGGAAAATTATGTCTAAGAGTGGTGATGTTTCTTAGTTTTGACCTTCTAAGTCCGAAATTGAACATTTGGAATTGGCTACTAAAACGAAGTCTTAGTATAGGGCTTTTACTATTATTTCTTTTACAATGTCTATACTGTTTGGTGAGGGGAGAAATTTTTTGGATATTTACTAATTGCCTTGCTGGAGCATGGTTAAATATTTGTTCTAGCGCATGTTTATGGTTAAAGTTTTATTTATGGTTAAAGTTTTTTTAATGATTAATTAATAGAATATGATATTTATTTTGTTGTTAAGTCCATTATTTATATAGTTGGCGTCTTATGATAAGTCTAGTTAAATTAGAATTTTGTTTATTGTAAATCTTGTAATACAAATTAATTTATTAATTCCCTAATTTAGTGAGATTCCAATTTATTTCCTAATTTAATTAGATGTCTAATTTAGCAAGTCAATTAATGATGAGATTATATAATTGGCGCATGAGATCTATTTAAAGCAAACTAGTTGGTTCAAACAAGTTGGTTCAAACAAGAAGTTCATTAAATGCTCTAGATATTTCTTAGGAAACAAGTAAGGCAAGAAGATAAGATTTATTCATATTCAGATTTATAGGAATTATAAGAGGAAACAAATTCTTTTTTAGAAAGAATTCAAGTCTTTTAAGACTTGCTATTTTTGTGAAACCCTAATGTCTATATAAGGAAAGGTATTTCACAATTGAAGGCGCACAACACAAAGCATAAAGTTGAGAAGTAAAATTCGGTCTCCTCCCTAGAGAATCCAGATTTGGCACACGATGTTGTGTTGATTTGTTTTCTTATCTTCTTTTCATCTTTATGGAGATTTTATGTGGATCTTGGATCACTAGATATTGAAGATTTGAATAATTGTTATGGATCACTTTGCAAAGTGCCTTGAGGATCATGGATCAAGAAAAGCAGTAATTATTCAAGAGAAGCAGATTTAGTCTAAGGTTGAGTAAATTGTATGGTGATAAACTTTAAGTGAGAGTCTTAAGTTGGGTAAATCCATAGATTGTAACATCTTAACTTAATTAATTACTTTTCATTTAGTCGTGGCCTCGTAGATGTAGGATTGATTAATCTGAACCACGTAAAAATCTCTGCGTCATTTATTTTTTGCAATTTATTGTGCTTTTGAAAAATTAATATTTTTGATGCGGATGAACAATAACCGTGAACAATAACTGTGGATAGTAACGGTAAACAATATTTTTGAAAATTAATAAAGTTGTTAATTTTAGGTTTTTAATTGCCTACATCTATTTGTAATAGATCTAAATTCCTATTATTTTGCATCAGAATGGGACACCAACAGTTTATTCAGTGAGATTCTTGGAACCTAGATCTATTTCGTAGGTATGAGTTTGCAAAGAGAGTGAGGTTTTTTTGGCTCGTCCTCCTGTACTAGATGGGACGAATCATGTTTATTGGAAGTGATTGATGGAAATTTATTTGATAGCTATTGACGAAAGAGTTTGTCAATGTGTACTCATTGGATATACTCCACCTATCAAAATTGATGAAGATGGTTTAGAATCTCCAAAACCAGTCAGAGAATGATTAATGATCAACTTGATGCATCTAGATATAATGCAAAATGACTTAATGCCATTGTCAATGGAGTTGATGTGTTTCAACTCCAACTAATTTCTATATGCAAGATATCTAAAGCTGCTTGGGATATACTCCAAACTACTTTTAAAGGCGACAATATGGTAAAATGTTCTAAACTTCAAAAACTTCAATATGATTTTGAAAACCTGAACATGCATGAACATGAAACCATATATGAATTTAATTCTAAAATCCTTACAATGGTTAATGGCTTTTTTGCTCTTAGAAAACCTATTTTTAAGGAAGAAATTTTTAGAAAAATCTTAAAATATGTCCATCCTAGATAGTATCCTAAAAGTTTGGCCATTGAAGAATATGCTGATATGTCTACCATGACTAGGGGTTTACTTATAGGAAAATTGATAGTTTATGAAACTAACTACTTGAATTTGAATTTCAAATAAGAAAAAAGTATTGTTTTGCAGGCTAAAACATAGTTCCCGTTTCCAAACCAAGTGAGAATGATGACCTATATGTATACGTTGATAATTCTCTTGCACTCATTGCAAAGAATTTCAAGAAGATATTGAAAAAGAACTTCAACAAACCATAGAAGACTTATACATCAGTAGCTCCAACAGCTCAAGTAGATTCTTCTTACCCTAATTCTAAATTATTTGATCTTAACAAGCTTGAGGGTATTTAATGCAGAGAATGTGGAGGCACAAGTACAATGTGATAACACTCTCATAAAAAAGAAAGCAATGCAATCCATCTAAAGTAATGATGATTCTAATGATAGCATTGATGAAGAGGACCTTGTTGGAGGACTTGTTGTCCATAATGATATGTCAAAAAATACTAATGGCAATGAACAGAAATCAAACATCAGAGGTGCATCCACATCTAAAGTCTTGCACTTAGTTTCTTGTAAGAAAGACACTGATTCCCGTCTTGACACAATTATGCAACATGATATCAAGAATAATGATTTAGATAGCGACATCAGTGACATTGATATAAATGACAAGAAAGCTTTTCATGAAAGTTACAAGATGATGTTCGCTAAATGAGAAAAAGTCTACAACGAGAAAGTGACCTTGTTGACTCAAGTACCTAATCTTTTGGATGATAAGACAAAATTTGAGAATGAGGTAATTCATTACAAGTTTTTACTTACTGATAAAGATTATCAATTGCTTGTAGTGACCACATAATTAGAGAACACCAAAAAGTCACTCAAAATGATGAATTTTGGAACTCAAAAGTTAGATCATATCTTGTCAATTGGCAAGTCCAGCTCAAATTATCGTGGTCTTAGATATCAAGATGGTAAAGACTTAAATTCTCAATGTGTGTTTATAAAAGCTTCTCAACTTACAGATTCTCCACTACTAGTTAAATTTTCATATCTTCAAGAAGGTGTAAAGTTGTTGCACATTCTTCACCAGTTTATCAAGGTAAGAATAACAAGTTTATTCTCACTTGTCGTTTTTGCCATGTTAAAGGGCATATAAGACCTAATTGCTTCAAGTTCATAAAATTTATGAAGACTAAGTTTTTTAATTTTTCTTTTAGAAAACTTAGGATGACACTTAGACCTCATGTTGAGACAAGTGAAAATAAATCTAGAACCACTTGGATAGGGAAGAGTGAATATAAGGCTTATGTTTCCTTTATTTCCTTAAGAACTTGCGCTACTGACTTTTGGTACTTTGATAGTGGTTGTTCTAGACATATGACAGGTGATAAAAGTTCCTTAATCAATTATTAAAAAGTTGATAGAGAAAATGTAACTTTTGCTGATAGCGTAAAAAGTTGAGTATTTGGAAAAATGAACTTTGAATGTAGAAGGTTTTCCAAAACTTGACAGTGTTCTGCATGTGGAGGATTTCAAAGCAAATTTACTCAGCGTTAGTCAAATTTGTGATCAAAACTTGTTTGTCAACTTTCATAGGAACAGATGTCGCATTTTTGCTATTAATAGAAATTGCATTTTAGAAGGACATCTTGATGACACAAAATTATGGCATCAAAAGTTGGGTCTCTTGAACTACAGATTATTTACTAGAATTGTGAAATCCGGTGCTGTAAAAAATGGTTAACAACGTGGAATATGTGTTTCATGTCAATTTGGGAAAAAATAAAGAGTGTCGCATAAAGTCATTCAGGATAGAGCAACATCAAAGGTGCTACAACTACTTCATATGGATCTTATGGGACTAATGCATGTTGAAATTTTAGCTGGAAAAAGGTACACATTTGTGTGTATGACTGATTTCTCTAGGTATACATAAGTTGATGAATTTTGGGTTAAAGCTATGCAAAACAAATTAGAAAAATTTGAGTGAAATGATGTATTGATATTAGTACCTAGACCAAGTGACACTAATGTTCTAAGAACCAAATGGAATTTTAAGAACAAAACTGATGAATTTGGAAACATAGTAAGAAATAAAGCTAAGTTGGTTGCACAAGGCCACACGCAAATTGAAGGTGTTGACTTTAATGAAACCTTTGCACCTGTTACTAGACTTGAATCTATTCATTTACTTTTTGTAGTTGCTTGTGTAATAGGCTTTAAATTATTTCAAATGGATGTTAAAAGTGCCTTTTTAATGGCATCTTAAATGAAAAAGGCATATGTTGAACAACTTAAAGGTTTTGAAGACCCCCATTTCCCAAACCATGTTTTTAAACTGAAAAAGGCTTTGTATGGTTTAAAGTAGACTCCTCGAGCTTGGCATGAAAGGTTGACCAAAGTTTTGCTTGAAAATGGCTATAAGTGAGAGGGAGTAGATAAAACATTATTTATTAAGCAACTTACTCTAGTGATTTTAGTTGTTCAAGTCTATGTTGATGATATAGTGTTTGGTTATACTTCTTCTACTCATGTGAAAGAATTCGTGAGTCAAATGAAAAAGGTATTTGAGATGAGCATGATGGGAGAATTGACTTACTTTTTGGGTTTGCAAGTGAAACAAATGGATAATGGAATTTTTGTTAATCAAAGTGAGTATGCTAAGAGTTTAGTTAAGAGGTTTGGCTTAGATTCTGCAAAACACATGAAAACTCTTATGGGTACAAATACCAAGTTGACTATTGATGATAGTGGTTCTAATGTTGCTCCTAGTCTTTACAGAAACACAATTGGTAGCTTACTTTATTTGACTGCAAGTAGACTTAACATATGTTTCAGTGTTGGTGTATGTGTTAGGTGCCAAGCAAATCCAAAGGAGTCACACTTAGCTGCTGTCAAATGAATCATTCGTTTTGTCAGTAGAACAATTAATGATGGTATTTGGTACACTAATGACCCTAATTCAAGTCTTGCAGGATATAATAATGTAGATTGGGCTGGCAATGCTGATGATAGAAAAAGGACCACTGGAGGATATTTTTATCTTGGAAATAACTTAGTGTCGTGGCATTGTAAGAAACATAATTCAATTTCTCTTCCATGGCTGAAGCTGAATATATTGCAGCTGGAAGTTGTTGCACCCAATTGCTCTGGATGAAACAAACGCTTGTAGATTATGGTATGGTTCATGATACCTTGACTGTATTTTGTGATAACACAAGTGCTATCAACATTTCTAAAAATCCTGTTCATCATTCTAGGACTAAGCATACTGATATTCATCATCAATTTATTAAAGATTTAGAAGAGAGCAAGACCGTGTCCTTATAATACATTAGTACAGAAAAACAACTTGCAAATATTTTTACCAAGGCTTTAGACTCCAAACAATTTGAATCTTTAAGGAAAGCTTTAGATGTGTGTTCTATGTAAGTCAAAAAAATATTTTTGCATTTAGATTTAAATCATGCATTTGTGAATTAGATATAGGGCATGCATTTATGAGTTTTTATTTTTTCAAATCACTGTTTTTGTGTTTTGTTAAAAAAATTAAGTTTTGATTAATAATCGACAAGTAGTTTTTCATGTTGTTAAAGATTTGAAGGTCTTGAATAAGTTTTGATTAAAATTATTTAACCTTTCTTCAAAAGCACATGAATGACAATTCAATCTTTACTTTGACTCAAGGTTTTGATATTAACATGTTCTCTGTTGAGAATCTTTAACTTGAGTTGTGACTATTTGCCTTGATTTTTATCTTGTCATGAGACCTCAAATATACACAGACACTATGGTCAGAAATAGCTACCTATAACTCTTAAGAGTGAAGCTATTCTTAAGTAATATCAGTCTGCGTATCACAATATGATAGAGAATGAACTACCATAAGAAGAAACCTACCTTAAAGGGTAGAGTAAAGCTCTTGGCCTTAGATTTTTTTTAAATAAAAGAGGCTTTGTTATAAAAAAAAAAGTATGTCACAATTGAAATGGTCAACAATTGGAGATCAAGGTGATAAGTTTAGTTTGATCAGCTTATATTTTATATTTAAGACTTTGACTATGAAAATTGATTATTTTTTGGGAAAAATGTTTAGATTGAGTTGTTTGTGCGCACACACACACAAACTTAAAGTTCTCTAATCTTTACTTATTTGAGGAAATTCGAGTCTTGATTTTATGAATTAATGCTTGTTGTGAAAAATTCCCACACATTTTTTTCTTGTTGAATTTCATTATTAAATCATTTTTTTAAATAAAAAAATTCGTGATGCATGTGCATTCTCATGTTCTTAGATGATGATATGTTTTAGATTTTAAGAGTTACATAATTTTAAGCAAAACTCAAAATTTTGTTTTATAAGTCCATTAGCAAGCTTTTGCCCATCACAACTGAGCATGTTGTGTTTTTTTAGTCATAACTTTGTCCACAGAACTCCAAATTCCGTTTTGTAAAATCATGAGAAAAGATGATTTAATAAGCTTACCAACAGCATGTAGATTGCATTCATGCTTGTGGATTCTTTCTTCCTTCTTTCGGCTGGTCCAGAAATTTTTATTCTTCTTGTTTAATTTTTCCTTGTTTTTAATATTCCTCTTCCATGGCTCACTCTCTCTCTAAACTTAAGGTAGGTGAGAGCTCTCATGCTCAACGTAATTCCGAGCGTCTTCACACTCCTTCACCCTACCTTTCTTATGGTTGTGGACAATCTCATGGATTTATATGCTTTATGGTGATGATGATTTTAGTCTAAAATTTTGACAAATACCTCCTGAAGAATCCATGCAATTAAGTGGCAACGACTCCATGGAAAGTAATCCTACTGAAGATAATTTTAACTCTGGACCTTCCACCTTTGACCTTAGGATCACCACCATTGCTGCCATTATTCATTTTGCTGTCATCGACCACCAGTTGCCACCACATGCACCCTCATGCGTTGTCGCCAATGGAGCTCCTCCTAGTACTCTTCATGATCTTCCTACTTTTGTTGCAGTCTCGGTTCGCTCTTCTCCTCCATCTAATTATGTTGCTCTTAATCTTGCCCATCTCAAGGCTACCATTTTGAAACAAGAGAGTGATATTGCTGACCTTTCTACTCATTTTGCTGAATTGCACACCAAACTTCTTCCCTTTTGCAATATTTTGTGTAAAAGAGGGGAGTAATTTATTTCAAATCTTCAGTTGCTCAATGCAATGAGTTAAGGGGAGTAGTATTTTCCATTATGGGGGAGTTTTTATTTTTATTCAACAATTTTTAGATTTTCGGATTTCTTGTTCTTAGGGGGAGTTTATCTTTTTATTGCTCTTGATTTTTTGCTTAATTTTTCCTTTCTATTTATTGATCAATAAAATTAGCATTTTATTTTATTCTTCCCTTGGTTTATTTACATGAACTAACATGATAATCGCCAATTATTTTGGTTAGTTTCTTGTTGTTGTTTACGCTTATTTCATATTTATATTTCAGCGCCAAGTTTTATAGAAGACTTGCGTTGGATTGCTTTACCACAAGAATGGCAAAGGGGGAGACTGTTAAGTCCATTATTTAAAGAGTTGGCATCTTATGGCAATTCTATTTAAATTAGAATTTTATTTACAACATATATTGTAATAGGGATTAATTTATTAATTCCCTAACATAGTGAGATTCTAATTTATTAGGAATATTTGTTTACTAATTTAATTAGATGTCTAATTTAGCAAGTCAAATAATAATGTGATTCTATAATTGGCGCATGAGATCTATTTAGAGTAAGACGTTGCTTCAAACAAAAAGTTTATTAAATGCTCTAGATATTTCTTGGGAGACAAGTAAGGTAAAAAGATTAGATTTATTCATATTCAGATTCATAGGAATTATAAGAGGAAAGAAATTTTTATTTGGAAAGAATCCAAGTCTTTTAAGATGTGCTATTTTTGTGAAACCCCAGTGCCTATGTAAAGAGAGGTATTTCACAATTTAAGGCGCACAACACGAAGCATAAAATAGAGAATCAAAATTTGGCCTCCTCTCTAAAGAATCCTGTTTTGGTAGACGATGTTGTGCTAATTTTTTTTATCTTCTTTTCATCTCTATTAAGAGTTTGTGTGGATCTTGGATCACTAAACATTGAAGAATTGAATAATTGCTATTGATCACTTTGCGAAGTGCCTTAAGGATCGTGGACCAAGAGGGGTAGAATTATTCACGAGAAGCAGATTCAGTCTAAGGTTGAGTAAACTGTGTAGTGATAAACTGTAAGTGAGAATCTTAAGTTTGGTAAATGTATAAGTAATAACATCTCAACTTAGTGAATTACTTTTCATCTGGGCGTTGCCTCATGGATGTGGGATTGATTAATTCGAACCACATGAAAATCTCTGTGTAAACAGTAACAGTGAACAGTAACAGCGAACAATATTTTCAAAAATTAATTAAATTGTTAATTTTAAGTTTTTAATTGTCTACTTCTATTTGTAATAGATCTAAATTCCTATCACTTGTAATTCTATTTTAGCATTTTCTAATGCAATTATCTTCTATGTCCATGCTTCAACTTCACTTGCTAAATGATATCTAATATTATTAAGATTTCTAACTGTGTGTGTCATGACTTCACAACGGCTGTAAAATTGTATAGATGATGACAACGAGATGATGGTGCACTGTCTAAAAGCTTAATTAAATGGCTAACATAATAATTTGATCTATCTGTTTTCTAGCGCATTCAATTGTTCACGAAAAGTAACTACCTTGCTCCAACATTTATAAATGCCTGGTCCTCTAACTAATAAATGAAAAGCAAAATTTTTATTGTCTACTTGATCCTTAATTTTCTAAAATAATGCATAAATACGTTGAGTACTTTTGTTTTATCCTATGGGTTATGACAACTCCACAAATTGTGTCAAATGCATTGTTGACTGTCTAATAAATTAAATTTACTTTTAAGACTCAAATTTGTTTCTGAAGGGAATTGTTTAAATGTTGGTTCAAAATCCATTCCTGCAAAAAAAAAAAAAAATCATTGACCAATTAATTTGGAAATAATATCATCTAAATTATTATGTTTACCTCCTATGTTCAAATTTTACTTTATATTCTCGTCTTATTAATACTTTTAAAAAAATCCATTATTTAATATTAAAAAAAATTCTTTCAAAAGTTTTGTACCTTTTTGTAAAATTCTATAATATTAATACAATTTATTCTTATTGTAAAAGTTTCATTTTGTATGTATAAATAGAATGAATTTATAAGAATTTATTATTCTTAAAATTGCTAATTCTATATTGGATTTCATACTTTTTACTTCTAAAAATTTACCACTTGTGTACATACCTATTTCTTCTTTTTCTCTTAGACAATCTTTATTAGGCTTTTGTACTAATATCCCTGTCCACCCAATCTACTCGCATTAGTTTGCATAATTTTAAAATAATTGTCTATTGGTAAAGCTAATGGCTTGTGATTTGTAACTATTCCTTTAAGTTTTTGTATTAATTTTATATCTTTACTATTGAAATATTGTCTTCCATTTTTGCTTAATTTATTACAAAATCGTCTAATTAATGTATTGAGATTTAGTATAAATTCTCTACTATAATTTAATAATCTTAAAAATTTTATAATTCTTCATCATCTTTTATTTTGTTTGGGGATTATAATACTTTATTAACTATATGTCGTTATAATTCTATAGTTCCTTTATCTATTGTTAGTCCTAAAAATCTATTTTTTTTTAGTAATAAATCTTCTTTTTAGAGATTACTATATTATTATTCTTAAAATAATCTAAAATTTTATATAAATGGGTTATTTGTAAACTATACAGAATTTTAAAAAAGGCTTTAATTTTTTTATCCATTTTAGCTTGAAAATACTTGTGGAGCAATTTTTAAATCAAGTGGCATTACTAGTCATTGAAAATGTCCTTCTGAACAACTAAAAACTGTCCATATTTTTCACAGAGGAGTATGTGTCAAAATCTACTTTTACAATCAAATTTAAAAAAGTATCTAACTATTTGTATATAGTTTATTAATTCATCTTTATTAGTTACTTTGTAACTGTTGTCTAAAATATTTTCATTTAATATGTTTATAGTTAATTACCATTCTATTTTTTTTATTTTTTTCACTATGATTATTTATAATAAATGTGGGACTTCCATGTCTACTAGTACTACCTTTATTACTTTTAATTCTAATAATACATGTACATTTTAAATTCATTTCTATCTTCTAAACTATTTGCCAAATCTTGTTGTTTTCATTGATATGTCCAATTAATTATTTCTAAACTTATAAACTTGGTTATTATTTTCTTCTAATTGGGTTATTTCCCACTATTTTTAATTGTTCTAACTCTTCGACTTTTTTCTTAATATCCTCAAGCCATCTACTATAGTCTAAGCATTCTATCTCTTTTTCTACATTCATGAAATCTTGCAAATATGTGTCTATTTCACTATCATCTAAAATTTCCAATTCATTGTTGTCTAGCTCATCACTTTTGTGTATATTGTGTTTTTGCTTATTATGGCTATTGAAATTCTAGCTAAGCAAGCAAAGAGGGGGTGAATTGTTTTTTATTTAAAAATATTAAACAAATGAAATCACAAAAAAAAATTAAACTAATGCATTAAGAGATTCGATAACAATAAATATAACAATGAATAAGTTTAAAGAGATAAGAGAGAAGAAAGCAAACATAATTTTTTACATGGTTAATCAAAACCCACTTACATCCATGCCTCCAAGCAAACCGAGCTTAAGGATTTTACTATTCAAGCCTTACAATCCAAGGCTTCAAGAAGTTTACAATTAATTTCTAATGTGTGAATAAACATTTACAATTAGAGATGATCCCATACCTCCTTCACCGAGTGTTTTCCCACACTTACAATCACTCATATTTGCACTCTCACAAGTGTATGTTTACAAATGATAGCTCAAATATCAATTAGTGAACGTTATAAGCAAATAAAAACTCAAGACTCTTTAAACTTCGATAAAAATAACCAAAAATTCTTTTTTTAAAACTCGGCTATTTTTATATTGACTAATAAAATTAGCTATTGTTGACATTTTGGGCATAATCAATTTATTGCTTATCAAGAAACGATTTTCCATTTGCTTATGTGATAAGTTACTATTATGGCTAAGTTTTAAATTTTAGCTTAATCAATTTGCCGCTTCTAAAATGTTGGTTTGCCGTTTGATTCTGGAAAGTCACCCAAGTGCAATCGGTTTGCCGTTTCAAGTCTACTAGTTTAGCATTTGATTACAGATTTAGATGCAATCACAAATCTGTCAGTTTACCATTTGATTCCAGAGAGTCATTTAGATGCAATCAGTTTGCCGTTTCAAGCCTACCAATTTATCATTTGATTTCAAAGAGCCATTTAGATGCAATTGATTTGCCGTTTCAAGTTTGCCAATTTACCGTTTGATTCCAAAAAAGTCATTTAGATGCAACCGGTTTGCCACTTTAGTCTAGCACTTTGCTGTTCTACAAAGAAATGAAATTTTGTCTGAAAACTTTTACAAAAATTAAACAAGCTTATTTTTAGGATTAAAAAATACCATTTTTAAGAATAACATATTTGATAAGATTATATATCCACTTAAAATAATTTTTCTTTTGAAAATACAATGAAAACATTTTAAGAGCTTTAATCACACATTCATTCATTGACTCGTTTACAAACAATTTATGAGAATATATGTATTTCCTATTTTACCCTTGACATGTGGCTTATTATCATCAAATCAAAATTGACTATATAACCATAAATTAACAATTTTCCCCTTTTTTATGATGATAAAATAAGTCATGTATTTTTAATTTTATAACAAAAACTCCCCCCAAGTATGTGCACGTGTCTCAACATGTCAAATGCATTTCAAACTAACACATACAACAAATTTAAAATTTAAATCACAACTCCCTCGGCATGTGTGCATGTGTGTCATGATTATGCAATCCAAAACACACTCAAACAAGTACATTCTAGCACATAAACTTACACTTGAAAAAAATATATGTTATCTCCTCCTTCATCATCAAAAACACCAACTTGTATATAGAGAATAGAAATTTACCGAAAATACGCAATATCAAAGCAAGAAGTTTCACTAGAGCTCCCCTATCAGTCATCACAATCTAAAGAAATGCATCAATTTTCATAATATAATCATAGATCAAGCTAATAGCAATCAGATCACATCAAAAAATCTAAAAATAAATACTAAATATCCATAAATAAGAAAATGATAATAAAATAAAAATGTTGGTTTGTCATAGCAAAGTACAGAGGCAAAACATAAAATAGTCCACTAAGGTGGTGCATGTTGTGGAAAGGGAGAGGGAACCCCACGGGCCTTAAACATGTGTTGCAGTCTATTAAGTATCTATTATTACTACAGAAAGAGATGTTGATTCTCTTCAAGAATATGCTACTGAAAACTAGTCTGAAGCAGAGAGGGTGTTCGAACCTAGTCAAGCAATTACTGAAGGGTAACCTATTCGAGAGCATGTGTGTCCAAAGTAGGTTCGACAGAAGTAGATACGTTTGGATCATGTGCTACAAGAGACGAATCTAAATGTCTACATGGAGCCTATAGTGGCAAAGAAAAGCTGGACAACTAATCAAGAGATAGGACATCGTTGAGTGTACACTTGTCATCACGAGCAATCAAAGTATATTATTCTTGGAAATCTTCACCCATTGCCCATTTCTTCAGTCAAATCCCAAACTAAATATAGCCTCACCCCCTAAAGGTTTAGTGGTCTCAAAAGTAGGTTCGTTTATGGGCACCCAAAATGCTTAAGTGTGCTAGTTATAAAGTTACTATATGGAAATGAGTGATTATTGACCATAAGAATACTAAGCATGTAATGAATAATAGTGTATCCAATATTAACCGAACAACCAAAGGGTTATTTTTACATACCTCCCTTGAGGTTTCACGTAATAACAGTTTAATAGAAAGTATGGTGGTATTATTACATCCCTCCCCTGCCGTTAGTATTTCTGTCAATAGACCGTTTATGAGCCAAAAAAATGACGAAAAATAACCCTCAAAGGCTAAGAGGTACAATTTCCCAGCTTCCAAATAATCCCTAGATAGTTTTTTTTTTGAATAATGGAATAGAATTAAATAGATATCCAATAACCAATCAAATACAATAACAGTGACAAAAGAATTAATTCACATTTTTATACTCATGATCCCGAAATTTAAAATGAAGAAGAGGAAATAAAAAATAAAAAAAGATGAATCGCCTTTCGCCGAGGGTGGGTCATCAGTCAATCCCATGGACTCAGTGAACACTCGACGGGCAAGGTTGGAAATCTTTCAGTATCCTTGCAATAATCATAAATAGCAAGGTTTCTCAGTACCCAAGCATGGTCCAGTTTCTGAGAATCAGAGAGATGCCAGGCATCGTATTGATCCCACCAATTCTTAGTAGTTGTTGATACGCATTCATGGTAGGGATCTTCCCATTGGCATCCATCAACACTGAAATCCTTGTAAGATGAAACAAACGGAGCCTTCTTCCAGTCAGTCTTTTCCAGGCCCCCTCGTATTGCCCATTCATCCGCATTCCATATGCTAGAAAATAAGTACATTGGCTTCTCATTCGGGAAGAAATCGTTTGCTTTCCCATTGTTTTTGAACACTCTTATTGGAACCCTGTCAAAAAAAAAAACACAATCTGGTGGTTGTTCCATAAAATGGAATAAGTATGGTAATCTTGAGTTGGGTCAAACCAAAGCATGTGCCTCATCTCTCTGTTACCAGTCCCATTCTTATAAATATTCATTTGTATAAGATATGGCTGCCCTGTTCTATTCCCTATGAACTCAAAATCCAATTCATCTCTTGTTGGCCCTGCCCCATTCTCTGTACACATATAGTAAGCCGTAACAACACCGGCTGAGTCCCCTCCAACCAGCTTCAGTTTCATGCTAAACCAACCAAATCTGTATCTCTGCTTCGTTTGAAACCCACAACCCGTTTCTTTATCTAGAGAGAGGAACCAGATCTGTCCATCTTCAGAGGTTGTAAAATGATTCTCGGACCACAATAATCCCTAGATAGTTAAAAAGCAAAAACTAATGACATTTACACCAGGAAAATCTCCGCTCGACGAATCCATCCACATCGATCCTTTTACGTTACTCTCGGTCCACATATTTCTCCCCAAGTTTGCACTAAACCCTCCTGAGCCTGACTCCAGCCGCAATCCAAACCTAAATCACACGCGAAGTCGAAGAATGCAGAGGCAGAGCTACCACGCGACCTGCTTCATCTGTGGAGGAACAGCTACGGCTCCCCGAATGCGGCGGTGGCTACAAGGAAAGAGGAGTATCAGAGAAGCAGCTACAGCGGCCACAGCAGTGCCGATGCGGAAGCGATGAGTTTGAATGGGAAATCGAATGTGCACAGGAGGTATGCGCTGGTGGATGTGAATAGGAGGAATTGCCAGTAGTGTTGCAGTTCCACGGCGGCGGGTGGGTGAGTGGGGGAATTGCAAGGCTCTGTGATGTAATTGTTGTGGCGGTTGGGTAAAGGTTGGCGCCGGAGAATCAGTTTTCCGCTGCGTTTGAGGATGGGATGAAGGTGTTCAATTGGTTGGGGAAGCCTTTTTTTTAATTGTTTTTACGCTAAATGCCAAATACCAGTTGGGATTAATGGGGTATTTTTGTCATTTTCTTGGCTCATAAACAGTCAACTAACAAAAATACAAACGGCAGGGGAGGGATGTAATAATACCACCATACTTTCTATTAAACTGTTATTACGTGAAACCTCAAGGGAGGTATGTAAAAATAACCCAACAACCAAATATCAGACAATCTATCAAAGCCACATCTAAACGGGTTGTCCCTTCTACATGACTTTTCCTAAGAGTAACAACATGTTTGTTATGCTATATAGAACACAATATTATAAGCATAGACATTAGGCATAGAGATGGATATTAAACATCATTAGTTAAATCAACATGCCTGCTAATGTTCTTAATAGCATCAACATCCATGTAATTAGAAAACACTAGAGTTTTTTTAAAAGGTTCAAGAATACCAGCTGGAGTCTTTCAGATAAAATTCAAATCACCTCTGACAAATTCCATGGGAAAATAACCAATATTAGTGATTACTCAATTTGACATCCAGTAGAAACATCTATATTTGAGTAAAACATCTTATTTAAGTTTGGGTACACATTCTCCTCAATAATTCAAGCATTAGCCTAATCAACACTTTCCAACAAATCCACTAAATTTTTATTATTAATCCTAAGAGAAGTCATGCAATCCAATTCTATATAATAAGAAATAAGTACCATACGCAACATAAACTTGGGGAAGAAATGGCTGGCCATTGGTGCAATTGGAAAGTGTGTTGACTCGAAGTCAGGGTACTCGACATTATTATTATCATGTTGTGCCTATTTTGATTTGGTGCTAGTTGTTTGCCTTTCCCCTTTCCTTTCTTTGCCTTAAAACCTGACTTACTAGCTGTTTGCTCTATATTTTGCACACCAATTTGATTTTTGGCTAAATATTGATTGATTCCAAAATCATTATGTGATTCTAAAATATCTCCAAAAATCATTTTTTGATAAAACATGTGTTGTCACACATGATAGGTATATGATCAAGATTTATCTCATAGTCTCTATGAGTTTCATTCATCTAAATGGCTTATGTGCAACAACGTAGTTGAAAGCGCAATTGAATTTGCTTTTTACTAAATCATGAAATAAGTGAGTGCCCTAGAAAATGACAAGTTTCAGTAGTGGTCTTTCTATCGACTTTGTAACCAGTAAAGTCAACATCTAAGTAGCATGTAAAATTTATATGAGTTCCTCCAAGATATCAAAGACCAAGATCAATAGTTACATTTAACTAACAAAAAATTCTTTTGATAAGTTACAAATAAGATTCCTTGGGGTATGATGAAAATCTTACACGTAAAAATACACTAAACATATTATCGGGTCTTCCAGCAGTTAAGTAAATTAAAGATCCAATCATACCTCGATATATTTTCATGTCAACTTCTTTACCATTTTTATCCTTATCAAGCTTGATTGTTGTGCTCATTAGAGTGCTTTCAGTCTTTCATTTATTAATGCCAAATCGTTTATGTAGATCTTTCATATATTTAACTTGACTGATGAATATTCCTTTATTGTCTAGTGTAATTTTGAAGTCCAAAGAAGCACTTTAATTCTCCCATCATATTCATTTCGAGTTCTTTACTCATAAAAGATGAAAACTCCTCCATTCTTCGGGGTGTGTTTGGTAATTACTTTCATTTTGATCCAGTTTAGCTTGTTCTTCTTATTACTGCTCTTGATTCTTATGTAATGGATCATCGTGTTTGTCTTTCGGAAAATCATCATTTTGCGATTCTTTATTTTTTCTCTGTATCTGCATCATCATCAACAACAATTTTCTCCCTAAGGAAAGATTAGATTCATCAAATGTAACATGCATGGACTTTTCAACAGACAAGGTTCATTTATTGTACACTCTATAAGCTTTGTTTGTATTTGAATATCTAAGAAAAATACTAATATCAGATTTTGGATAAAACTTACATAAATTTCCTTTTATGTTTAGTATAAAACATTTGCATTCAAAAAACTTGAAATAACTAATATTGGATTTTCTATTCTTCCAAAGCTCATACGGAGTTCTATTAAGATATGGCCTAATTAACACACGATTCAAAATATAGCATGCAGTGTTAACTACTTTAACCCAACAATATTTTGGAAAAGAATTTTTATTTAACATGGTCCTATCTATTTCTTAAATAGACTTATTCTTTCTCTCAACAATTTTATTTTGTTGTAGAGTCATGAGTGATAACAGTTAATGTTTAATGCTAAAATTATTGTAAAAACTTTCAAAACATTATTTTCAAATTCTCCACCACGATCATTCTAATGAAAGAAATAACATACCTTTTTTCATTTTGAACCATTTCACAAAACATTTTAAAAGCATTTAAAGGCATTATCCTTATTTGCTAAAAATAATGCACATGTATATCTGGAAAAACTATTGACTATTACAAAAACATAATATTTTCTATTTAGACTTGCATATCTACATAGTCTAAATAAATACATATGAAGAAGTTGAAGAGATTTTGAAGTTAGAAATATGATTTTTATTTTTGAAATATGTTTTGATGTGTTTTCCAAATTGACAAGCATCACATGCTTTACTTTTCTTAAACCAATATTTAGAAGACTTTAACTAAATCATTTTTAAAAATCTTTGAAATCAAATTCATGCTTGCATGACCTAGTCTTCTGTATTTTAACCAATTATCATCATGTTATGTGAAAAAATATTCATCATGAGTTAATGTCACAATCTATATCAATGGTTTATACATTTATGCATCTATTTTCAACAAATAGGATTTTACTATCACGTGCATTCTTAATAACACATTTTAATTTATCAAAAATAACTCTCTAGCCTTTATAACACAATTGACTAATATTGAGTAATAGTTCAAATTTTTACCAACATTACATACTATAATTATTTTTTTCTTTTGAGTTATTCTAATGTTAATATGAATATATCTTTAATATTGATTTTGATGATAGCAAACTTGATAAAGTTTAATTAAGTCTTTAAAAATTCAAACAATTTTCATCTTTTTAAATGAATCATCATTTTTGAAATAGCAAAGATATACACTTAAATGAAAATTGATTTTATCAAAGTTGTTTTTCAAATTCATGCCCTAATTAAAATAGCTTCTGGACACTATCGGTGATCCCATAGTATGATAATGACTAACTGATAATAAAACAAACTTGGTAATTTGTAACATATGCACTTTAATTGTCTTAATTAAGTGTGCGATTTAATTTTTCCGCTTCGAATCGAGATAAATTGAGCGCGATTAAGAGTTCGGGTGGTCGGATTTATTTTTCGTTTCGAGTCCGGTATAAGCTTAATCAGTATTAAGCTTATGTAAAAAAAAAAAAAAAAAGAGCCGGTTTATATTTTGGTCGGGGGGAGCTGTTTGGCATTTTGGAAAAGAGAGAGAAAGAGACAGACGAGAGAGAGAGAGAGAGAGATTTTGACCCGTTGACCCGAGAACCCGACCCGCGACCCGCGACTTTGACCCGGTCGGATCTCCCGTTTCCGGCCACCTCACCGGCCGTGCTTGGTACCGTTTTGAAGCTTGAGAGACAAGCAACGTATCCCTGCCGTCCTTGTTGCCGGAAACCACCTGGAACGCCGCCGGTTGAAGCCCGAAAACTCGCGGCCGAACCCGTTTTCGTCGCCGTCGATTTCGCCGGATTTTTGGCACGCCACCACTTGGATCTTGTTCCTCAGCTCACCAGCATCATTTTCCGACCGACCCCGTCACCTGAATCGGCCGGATTGCCGCCGATTTGCTCTTGGAAGCTCGCGGTTTTGGGGAGCTCGATCCGCCGCCGGTAGAGCACGTGAGACGTCACCGCCGCCACCATTGAACTCAGCGTGGCCGAAACTATCAGACCTAAGCTCCCCGTCGCCGTTGACTGAAGTCCGGTCACCGTTGACCGGCAGGGGCATTTCGGTAATTTCATGAAACTTTGGGGGTGATTTTGTAATTTGTGAAATCAGTGGGTCAATTGGTAATTTGAGGTTAGGACAGTAAGGTAATTGTGATTTCGAGGATAATTCGGTAATTTAAGTTGTTAAGGACATTTCGGTCATTTTACGCTCCGAGGGTAATTTCGTAATTTCTGACATTGTGATTATTTCAGTTATCTAAGTTGAGAATAATTTGGTAATTGAAGCTTTTACGGATATGTTGGTTAAATAATGATGTTGAGGGCATTTTGGTAATTTTGGCATGTAGGGGTATTTTGGTAATTATGTACATGCGGGAATAATTATTATTGTTATATTTCGTTTCGAGAAGTATTATGTTATACTAGTTGTTCGGAGAATGATTATGTCGTTTTCTTGATTAGGAGGATCCGCGAACGAGAATCAACCCGCGGACGTCGTTGATACCGAGTCTGGTCATCGTCACTGTGAGTGGCATATACAAAACTTATTTTTATAAGTATATGTTGATTTTATGATACAGTGCAGTATGTTTTGAAAAATAAATATTTGATGCTTCGATTTAATGATTCTAGAAAAGTGAATTTATTTACATGTGTTGATTTTATTATTACTGAGAAAGAGTTTGAATAATGATTTTATTACCGTTTTTGAAGAAATGCTTGATATAGAATTGAATGGCTTTGATATATGTTGAAGAAAAAGAGAATGAGATTTCAGATGAGATTATATGTTTTCGTACATGTGGATTAAATGTTATTTGAGAAATTGTTAAACAGTACCCTTCCCTCCAGATACAGAGAAACATGTAATGTGATACAGATGAGAGAGATGAGATGAGATAGAGGCCTTTGGGGCCCGTCTGAACACGCATAGAGGCTTTGGGCCGTGTGTTTGGGCGCTTTTGCCTTTTGGGGGCTTATGCATGCACACATATTGAGATGTATCAGTTATGAGATGAGATTTTCCCTATCTATCCGTTGTAGCTCCGGGGCGTGGCGGTACCCAGATAGTACGTCATTGCCTGTCCGTCGAGGTCCGGATATGATGAGATCATTCCCCTGGGTACTTGTTTGATGATAGTTTTTGATATTCAGTATTTGATATGATAAGTGTTATGATTCCATCGATTTTACGCAGATTTATGAACAATAGTATTTCAGTGACTGATTTTGAATTAAATATGTTTAAATAAGTTCTTACGATGTTTTAATGCAATTGATTTTGAGAAAGAGAAATTAGTTTAAATAAATTTATTTTTCGGAAACTAGTATCCACTCATTGAGTTTTATACTCACCACGTTTTATTATATTTTATTTTTCCCCCCACAGGAGATTTGCAGGTACATCAGTCGACCCAGCATCGGTAGTTAGATTTGTAATTGTGGCCACGTGATGGTGCTAGGAGTCGTAGTTTTAATATTTTGATTTTTTTTTGGGATTTGTGATTTGTATTTACGGTTATGTTTTTGTATTGAGGATAACCATTGTATTTGTGTTTATATTGAAGTGATTTGTGCGATATTTGAGATAATGACTGGAGAAGTTGGATTTGAAGTTTGAATGATTATTTGGGAGTGTTGTTTTGTACATTGTAATTTTGGGAATGTTGTAGTTATAGGGGAGGTTCTGTCGAATTTTCGGTAGAATCTTTAGATAGTATTATATTTTCGATCTGATTTTACGAGTTTAGATAGATTCGCCCTGGGAGTGCGGGGCGGGTCGTTTCAGTTGGTATCAGAGCATGGTTATAGATTCTGTAGACTTTTCGTAAATAGAATAAGTGTTATTGTTATTAAGTCGGAATTGATATTTTGTAGGCACCATCATGATTCGTCGTAGCAGTAGACGTGGCCGCGGACGTGCCCGTGGTCGCGGTCGTACTAGACTAGTAGCTGGGTTGACTGAAGGAGATGTACCTGCGGGGGAAAATGATCCCGTAGAAGAGGGAATAGTTGAGTCTTCAACGCACGAGGTTGTGCAACAGGCACCAGGAAATGCTCCGAACATTGAGCAATCGATTGACAGATTAGCTCAGATTGTGACTACTGTGGTACAGAATCAGACTCATTCGCAAGTTGGTCATGCAAATACTATTGAGCGAGTACGAAGTTTAGGGGCAAGGATTTTTAATGGTTCTGGTGATCCACCTAAGGCAGAATCGTGGTTTATCAAGTTAGAGCGTATTTTTGAGGTGATGAGATGTTCAGAGGAAGATAGACTTACATTTGCCACCTTCCTACTTGAGGATAGAGCTTATCATTGGTGGCAGACAGTAGAGCGTAGATATCAGGGACATGCTGCGCTCACTTGGGCTATTTTTCGTAAGGAGTTCTACGATCATTATTTTCCAACTGTCTATCAGGATATTAAGCGGAGTGAATTTCTTCGGCTGGTTCAAGGATCCATGACGGTAGAAGAGTATGAGAAGAAGTTTTTGGAGCTTTCTAGGTTTGCCACCTCAGCAGTTGGTGATGAGAGGGAGAGATGCAGGCGTTTTGAGGAGGGCCTCCGATTTGAGATTCGCACCACTGTGACAGCCTCACGATACACTGAGTTTGCCGAGATAGTTGAGGCAGCTAAGAGAGTGGAGCATAGTATTTCTGAGGGACGGAGAGTTCAGGCCTTGAAACAGAAACGTAGCCAGAGTTGGGCAGAGGGTGGCTCGAGTAGCAGACTGCCGAAGAGAGGCTCACATACAAATTACTCTGCTGGTACGCAAATGAATCAGAGTATTAGTAACAGAGGAGATCAGAGGCAGGCCGCCAGTTATAGTTCGGCACAGCCATCAGTGAGGAGTAATGTTAGAACTCAGGGGCAGTATGACAGGAATAGCGAAGGATATCGTAGGAGTATGCAGCAGACCGCTTGCCCTTCGTGTGGTAGGAACCACCAGGGCCAATGCCGTATGGAAGATAAGGTGTGTTATTTATGTGGACAACCTGGTCATATTAAGAGGTTCTGTCCCACTTTATCTCAGGGTGACAGTTCTGCCCGAGGGACAGCCCCACAGTATCAATCTCATGTTGGACCAGTTCAGAGTCAAAGGGGTAGACAGACAGGGGGTTCTATATCTAGAAGTCAGGCTGCTATTCCAAGTCAGAGAGGTCAACCTGGTCGACCTCATACTCAGGCTCGAGTTTTTGCCTTGACTCAGCAGGAGGCTCATGCTGCACCAGAAGTTATTATGGGTACATTATCTATCTTTGGTCATGATGCTCATATTCTTATTGATCCTGGATCCACACATTCTTTTATTTCTCGTGCATTTGTTATGCATATAGAGAGGGAGCCTGAATTGCTAGACTATGGTTTGGTTGTTAGTACACCTACCGGAGGGTCACTACTTGCGGAGAGGGTGTATCGAGATTGTATGATTCGATTGGGTGAGCATGAATTTAAGGCGAATTTGATCATTTTAGACATTCGAGATTTCGATGCCATTTTGGGTATGGATTGGCTTACATCTCATCATGCTACTGTGGATTGTTTCAAAAAAGAAGTTGTGTTTAATAAGCCAGGAGGAATTGGGGTGAAATTTTGTGGTGAGCGTAAAGTTCTACCCTCATGTGTCATTTCGGCTATTGAGGCGAGACGCTTACTAAGGAAGGATTGTTCGGCTTATCTTGCATACGTAATAGATACTGAGGTTCAGGAGTTGAGATTGGAAGATATTCCAGTAGTTCAGGAATTTTCAGATGTCTTTCCAGATGAACTTCCAGGGATGCCACCTAGCAGGGAGATTGAGTTCTCTATTGATATAGTTCCTGAGACTGCTCCTATATCTATAGCACCATATAGGATGGCTCCAGCTGAACTAAAGGAACTTAAGACCCAACTGCAAGAATTGGTGGATAAGGGGTTTATTAGACCTAGTGTGTCTCCATGGGGTGCTCCGGTTTTGTTTGTTAAGAAGAAGGATGGTACGCTTAGACTCTGCATTGACTACAGACAGCTGAATAAAGTTACCGTGCGTAATAAATATCCACTGCCGCGTATTGATGACTTGTTTGATCAACTTCAGGGAGCCAAGGTGTTTTCAAAGATTGATCTACGCTCGGGATATCATCAGCTTAGAATTAAAGAGGCCGATGTTCCTAAAACAGCATTTAGAACTCGTTATGGACATTATGAGTTCTTGGTGATGCCATTTGGGTTGACTAATGCCCCAGCAGCTTTTATGGATCTTATGAATCGGGTATTTCGCCCATATCTGGATCGATTTGTGATTGTGTTCATTGATGACATTTTGGTGTATTCTCGAAGTCAGGAGGAACATAAGGAGCACTTGCGGATTGTTTTGCAGACTTTGAGGCAAAAGCAATTGTATGCCAAGTTTAACAAGTGTGAGTTCTGATTGGATGAGGTAGCATTTCTGGGCCATGTGATATCAGTTGAAGGAATATATGTTGATCCTCAAAAGGTCGAAGCGGTTGTAAATTGGGAACGGCCTACAAATGTAACCGAAGTTCGAAGTTTCCTTGGATTAGCTGGCTATTATCGTAGATTTGTGGAGGGATTCTCCAAGATTGCTACTCCTCTGACACGGTTGACCAGAAAGAATGCTAAGTTCCAGTGGGATGATGACTGTGAAAAGAGTTTTCAAGAACTCAAGGCACGACTTACTTCGGCACCAGTTCTTACACTTCCATCGGGTAATGAAGGGTTTGTGGTATTCAGTGATGCATCCAGGCATGGATTGGGTTGTGTGCTAATGCAACATGGGAAAGTAGTGGCTTATGCTTCTAGACAACTTAAGAAGCATGAACAAAACTATCCGACTCATGATTTAGAGTTAGCAGCAGTGGTATTTGCACTCAAGATATGGAGGCATTATTTATACGGAGCAACATGCCAGATTTTCACTGATCATAAGAGTTTGAAGTACTTGTTTACTCAGAAAGAGTTGAATTTGAGACAGAGGAGATGGATCGAATTGATTAAGGACTACGATTGCACTATTGATTATCATCCAGGTAAAGCGAATGTGGTAGCGGATGCATTGAGTAGAAAGTCTTCCAGCTCTATCGCTCACTTGCGAGTGAAATATGTGCCTTTGTTGATCGAGTTAAGATCTTTGGGAGTCGAGTTGAATACTGATAATCGTGGAGCTTTGATAGCTAACTTTCGAGTTAGGCCGACTTTGATTGACAAGGTTCATCAGATGCAAGATCAGGATTTGCAGTTAGTAAAGTTGAAAGAGGATGTGCAAAAAGGCTTACGGACTGATGTTGCGGTGAGAGATGATGGAGTTTTAGTTATGGGTAATCGACTTTGTGTACCCGATGTTAAGGAGTTGAAAGAGGAGATTATGGAAGAAGCTCATTGTTCAGCTTATGCAATGCATCCTGGCAGTACGAAGATGTACCGTACCTTGAGAGATCATTATTGGTGGCAAGGTATGAAGAGAGAGATAGCTGAATTTGTATCTCGGTGTTTAGTTTGTCAACAGATTAAAGCTGAACATCAGAGACCTGCAGGGTTTTCTCAGCCGCTTCCTATCCCTGAGTGGAAATGGGAGCACATCACTATGGATTTTGTAGTGGGACTTCCACGTACTCAGAGTGGTCATGATAGTGTTTGGATAGTTGTTGATCGACTTACAAAATCTGCTCACTTTTTACCATTCAAGACCACCTTTTCGATGGACAAGTTAGGAAATATTTTTGTGGCTGAGATAGTCCGACTTCATGGAACACCGGTGTCTATTGTTTCAGATAGAGATTCCCGATTTACTTCGAAGTTCTGGACAAACTTACAAAAGGCTTTGGGCACCAAGTTGAATTTTAGTACAGCTTTTCATCCACAGACTGATGGTCAGTCAGAGCGTACTATTCAAACCTTGGAGGATATGTTACGCGCTTGTGTTTTGGAGTTTAAGGGTAGTTGGGACATTTATTTACCCTTGATGGAGTTTGCTTATAATAACAGTTATCAAGCTAGCATCGAGATGGCACCTTATGAGGCTTTGTATGGCAGGAAATGTAGAACTCCCGTATGTTGGGATGAGGTTGGAGAGCGGAAGCTTTTTGGTCCCGAATTGGTTCAGAATACTAATGAGAAGATACAACTTATTCGGGAAAGACTAAAAGCAGCCCAAAGCAGACAAAAGAGTTATGCAGATAAGCATAGGCGAGAACTTGAATTTGAAGTGGGTGATAAGGTTTTCCTACGGATATCTCTTTGGAAAGGAGTACTTCGATTTGGGAAGCGTGGTAAGCTAAGTCCACGTTACATTGGACCATATGAGATTGTAGAGCGTATTGGTCCGTTGGCATACCGATTAGCTTTACCACCTGAGTTATCCAGAATCCACGATGTATTTCATGTCTCAATGCTCCGGAAGTACGTGTATGATTCTAGTCATGTATTATCGAGACAACCAATTGAGCTGAAAGAAGATTTGACTTATGAAGAAGAGCCCGTGGAAATACTAGAACAGAAGCATCAAGTTTTGCGTTCAAAAACTATTCCGCTAGTAAAAGTGTTGTGGAAGAATCATGCAAGGGAAGAAGCTACTTGGGAACGTGAGGACTTGATGCGAGCTCAGTATCCCCATCTCTTCTTATCAGGTATGTAAATTTCGAGGACGAAATTTTTATAAGGGGGGAAGATTGTAACATATGCACTTTAATTGTCTTAATTAAGTGTGCGATTTAATTTTTCCGCTTCGAATCGAGATAAATTGAGCGCGATTAAGAGTTCGGGTGGTCGGATTTATTTTTCGTTTCGGGTCCGGTATAAGCTTAATCAGTATTAAGCTTATGTAAAAAAAAAAAAAAAAAGAGCCGGTTTATATTTTGGTCGGGGGGAGCTGTTTGGCATTTTGGAAAAGAGAGAGAAAGAGACAGACGAGAGAGAGAGAGAGAGAGATTTTGACCCGTTGACCCGAGAACCCGACCCGCGACCCGCGACTTTGACCCGGTCGGATCTCCCGTTTCCGGCCACCTCACCGGCCGTGCTTGGTACCGTTTTGAAGCTTGAGAGACAAGCAACGTATCCCTGCCGTCCTTGTTGCCGGAAACCACCTGGAATGCCGCCGGTTGAAGCCCGAAAACTCGCGGCCGAACCCGTTTTCGTCGCCGTCGATTTCGCCGGATTTTTGGCACGCCACCACTTGGATCTTGTTCCTCAGCTCACCAGCATCATTTTCCGACCGACCCCGTCACCTGAATCGGCCGGATTGCCGCCGATTTGCTCTTGGAAGCTCGCGGTTTTGGGGAGCTCGATCCGCCGCCGGTAGAGCACGTGAGACGTCACCGCCGCCACCATTGAACTCAGCGTGGCCGAAACTATCAGACCTAAGCTCCCCGTCGCCGTTGACTGAAGTCCGGTCACCGTTGACCGGCAGGGGCATTTCGGTAATTTCATGAAACTTTGGGGGTGATTTTGTAATTTGTGAAATCAGTGGGTCAATTGGTAATTTGAGGTTAGGACAGTAAGGTAATTGTGATTTCGAGGATAATTCGGTAATTTAAGTTGTTAAGGACATTTCGGTCATTTTACGCTCCGAGGGTAATTTCGTAATTTCTGACATTGTGATTATTTCAGTTATCCAAGTTGAAAATAATTTGGTAATTGAAGCTTTTACGGATATGTTGGTTAAATAATGATGTTGAGGGCATTTTGGTAATTTTGGCATGTAGGGGTATTTTGGTAATTATGTACATGCGGGAATAATTATTATTGTTATATTTCGTTTCGAGAAGTATTATGTTATACTAGTTGTTCGGAGAATGATTATGTCGTTTTCTTGATTAGGAGGATCCGCGAACGAGAATCAACCCGCGGACGTCGTTGATACCGAGTCTGGTCATCGTCACTGTGAGTGGCATATACAAAACTTATTTTTATAAGTATATGTTGATTTTATGATACAGTGCAGTATGTTTTGAAAAATAAATATTTGATGCTTCGATTTAATGATTCTAGAAAAGTGAATTTATTTACATGTGTTGATTTTATTATTACTGAGAAAGAGTTTGAATAATGATTTTATTACCGTTTTTGAAGAAATGCTTGATATAGAATTGAATGGCTTTGATATATGTTGAAGAAAAAGAGAATGAGATTTCAGATGAGATTATATGTTTTCGTACATGTGGATTAAATGTTATTTGAGAAATTGTTAAACAGTACCCTTCCCTCCAGATACAGAGAAACATGTAATGTGATACAGATGAGATGAGATGAGATGAGATAGAGGCCTTTGGGGCCCGTCTGAACACGCATAGAGGCTTTGGGCCGTGTGTTTGGGCGCTTTTGCCTTTTGGGGGCTTATGCATGCACACATATTGAGATGTATCAGTTATGAGATGAGATTTTCCCTATCTATCCGTTGTAGCTCCGGGGCGTGGCGGTACCCAGATAGTACGTCATTGCCTGTCCGTCGAGGTCCGGATATGATGAGATCATTCCCCTGGGTACTTGTTTGATGATAGTTTTTGATATTCAGTATTTGATATGATAAGTGTTATGATTCCATCGATTTTACGCAGATTTATGAACAATAGTATTTCAGTGACTGATTTTGAATTAAATATGTTTAAATAAGTTCTTACGATGTTTTAATGCAATTGATTTTGAGAAAGAGAAATTAGTTTAAATAAATTTATTTTTCGGAAACTAGTATCCACTCACTGAGTTTTATACTCACCACGTTTTATTATATTTTATTTTTCCCCCCACAGGAGATTTGCAGGTACATCAGTCGACCCAGCATCGGTAGTTAGATTTGTAATTGTGGCCACGTGATGGTGCTAGGAGTCGTAGTTTTAATATTTTGATTTTTTTTTTGGGATTTGTGATTTGTATTTACGGTTATGTTTTTGTATTGAGGATAACCATTGTATTTGTGTTTATATTGAAGTGATTTGTGCGATATTTAAGATAATGATTGGAGAAGTTGGATTTGAAGTTTGAATGATTATTTGGGAGTGTTGTTTTGTACATTGTAATTTTGGGAATGTTGTAGTTATAGGGGAGGTTCTGTCGAATTCTCGGTAGAATCTTTAGATAGTATTATATTTTCGATCTGATTTTACGAGTTTAGATAGATTCGCCCTGGGAGTGCGGGGCGGGTCGTTTCATAATTAGCCTTTGAACACTGTCGGCGATCTAACAGTATGATAATGGCTAACCGATATCAAACAGACTTGATGATTAGTTTCTGAACAATGTTGGCGATCCGACATCTTGATAACGACTAACTGACATTGAACAAAATTAAAGATTAGCCTCTGGACATTGTCAATAATCTGACTTCATGATAATGACTAACCGACATCGAACAAAATTGAAGTTTAACCTCTGGAAACTAACAACAAATTGACTTCTTGAAAACGGTAAGCTAACAGTTTCCTAGCAATTCACTGAAAGATAATGGTGATCCGACATTTGTAAAATGGTGATTCGATAATTTGAAAATTTTTCCAATGGTCGCTTGCTCAAGTCAAAATGACGATCCGACTTCTAGTTAATGATGATCCGACTTTGAGCAGAAAGTCAATAGCAGCTATTTTTCAGCTCCAGCTATAAATAAGTTCAGCTGAATCAAATTCAAATAAGGATTGAGCACAATGTTATTATTGAGCTTGTAAATGAGAATAAACATTCATTAAGCTTTAAATTAGTTCTTTTTTTATTTATTCACACATTGAGCATAGATTTGTAATCATATATTTTGTGTGAAAGAGAAACACTTTTGTAATCTTTATTTTGAGTGATTGTAAGTGTGAGGATACACTTAGGTTAAGAGATTGGGGATAATCTCTTAGTGTAAAGGTTGATTGACACATGTTAAGTCAATTATAGGTGTTCTTGAAGCCTTGGAGGCTTACTTAGTAGAATCCTCAAGCCCGGTGAGCTTGGAGGCGTAGACGTAGGCACAGTTAGCCAAACCACGTAAAAATCATGTGTTTGATCTCTCTTCCCTTACTCTTTTGTTATTGTGTTTGATTAAATTTATTGTTTTTTTCTTATTAAGACAATAGATTAAATTATTGTGTTGTTTATTTTGTATAAGTTTTAAAAACCTAATTCACCCCCTCTTGGGTTGGTTAAATAGTATTTCAACTAGTGGTTAGTTAAAAATTAAATGAAATAATAACTAACTGGTAAAAGAAATGCAAAATATAAAATTTGAGAAAGTGTTATAACCATAATCTGAAATCTGAGAGTGGATCTCATAACCTTAGCATATTTTTAGATTGATTTATATTCATTTCTTTTCCCGCATTAAATTCTTGGTGGTTCGACCCCGAACTCATCGAGTTATATTAAAATTAGACATTCTTATACTTAGGGGTAATAAAACTTTTAAGTCGTCTCTCTCTCTCTCTCTCTCTCTCTCTCTCAGTGGCAAAAATTATCTCATGTTATACACTTTTTTTCGTTGTTGCTTAGTCTCTGCTACTGCTCTATTTCTACTGCTATTGCTGCTACTCTATCTCTACTGTTGTTGCTTCTGCTTTATTTGTATTTATTAGATTTTGTGGTGCTAGATAATGAGTTAAAAAGATTACAAGAGTTTGGCCTTAGTTTGAATTGATTAGTTTGTAGTAGAATTTTTTTTATTAATGCTAATAATAAATTATTTATGAAATGTTTGTGCATGTGTTAGTTAAACAATTACTTTTTAACTATAAGTATGGTTTAAATGTTTACCTTTTAAGTATAAAAATCGCTTAAATTTTTAGTAAAAGCTATTTCTAAAAATGGTACTATCGAACACAAATTATTGTTTTTAATTTATGGCTTAAATGTTTAGTAAAAAATGTTTCTAAGAATGGCACTACCAAACAAAAATTATTATTTTCAATTTATAGCTTAAATGTTTAAGTACTACCGAACACAAATTAATGTTTTTAATTTTAAAACATGGGACACATCTATATATATATATAAAGCTAGGACTTGAGGAGGTGATGTGGCATCACCATTTTGCTTCTTTGTATATTCTCTATTATCTAATAAATAGAGATTTTTTTTTAAGATTTGGCTTTTCATCTTCTCATCATTAATTTGATTGTATTTAACTCATTTAATAAATAGTAACTTTATTAATATATATCATTTCTCATCTTTTTATATTTTCTATTATCTAAAATATTGGTGGATATTCTTTGTAATTTTTTTCTCTTTCTATTTAAATTCAACAATATGTAATCATTAATAATATTAATTATAAGTCTTTTGAAACTTTATTTATTTTATTATGCTAGCAATTAAACTTTAGTGGCATAAAATACATGAATTAATCTATATATATCTATGTATATATATAAAGTTGAGACTTGAGGAGGTGATGTGACATCACCATTTCACTTCATCTCATATTCTCTATTATCTAATAAATTGGTTGAAATTAAAAAAATGATTACATTACAAAATATTAAAATAGAAATAATTATTAGATTATAAATGATTAATTGTCTTTTCCTCTTTCTATTTAAATTCAACAATATGTAACCATTAATAATAATTAATTATAAGTCTTCAAACATTAGTTTATTTTATTATGTCAACAATTAAACTTTAGTGGCTTAAAATACATCAATTAATTAATATTAATATATGAAGGAAGGTTCCTTCATCTTCCCTCAACAATGCCATTAGAGCCTAATTTTAATGTCATAATCTCATATTTAATTATTCAATCCTTTGTGTAGTGCATTTTGGCTTCTTCAAACTCCATAAACATTAAATATTTAAGATTTGTGGCATCATTATTTCTTATCTTTTTATATTCTCTATTATCTAATTATTGGTTGAGATTAAAAAATAATTACATTGGCAAAATATTACATATATATATATATATATCTAAAGTTGGGACTAGAGGAGGTGATGTGGCATCACTATTTCTCATCTTCTTGTATTCTCTATTATCTAATAAATTGGTTGATATTAAAAAATAATTACATTACAAAATATTAAAAATAAAAAATAATTATTAAATTATAAAATATTATATGTCTCTTTCACTTTCTATTTAAATTCAATAATATGTAACCATTAATAATAATTAATTATAAGTCTTCAAACATTAATTTATTTTATTATGTCAACAATTAAACTTTAGTGGCTTAAATATATCAATTAATTAATATAGGAAGGAATGTTCTTTCATCTTCCCTCAATAATGCCATTAGGGTCTAATTTTAATGTTATAATCTCATATTTAATTATGTAACCTTTTGTTTAGTGCCTTTTGGCTTCTTCAAACTCTATAAATATTAAGTAGTTAAGATTTGTGACAATATTATTTCTCATTTTTTTATATTCTCTATAATCTAATATATTGGTTGAGATTAAAAAATAATTACATTAAAAAATATTAAAAATATGAAGTAATTAGTAGATTATAAATGATTACATATCTCTTCTTCTTTCTATTTAAATTCAACAATATGTAACCATTAATAATAAATTAATTATAGTTTTGAAAACATTCATTTATTTTATTAAGCCAACAACTAAACTTTAGTGGTTTAAAATACATCAACTAATTAATATAAGAAAGAAGGTTTTTTCATATTCCTTCACCAATACCACTAGGACCTAATTTCAATGTCATAATTTTATATTTAATTATGCAGCCTTTTATTTAGTGTCTTTTGTCTTCTTCAATCTATATAAATTTTAAGTATTTAAGATTTTTTATGTTTGAATTTTTTTATTATTTAATCAACATCCTGTTTAGAAATGTTCTTGTATTTTTATTTTTTCACTTATTTAAATTTTTTGTATTGTGTGCTTCATAGAATATTATTTTCTTCATAAATTAAACAATGATAAAAATAGTTGGATGATAAGGGGTTAGACTTTGTAAAATGTGGGAGTTTGTAAATACCAAGAAGAATGGAGGGTTGATTAGTGTAAACATAATTTTTATTGATGAAAAGTTGTTTACACTTAACTATACACATTAATATATATTTTTAAAGTTAACAAAAAAATAATTAACTTTCATAAATAACATTAGTTTTATAAGGCTGTGTCATCTTTAAAAAAATCAATTCATATTTTTTTATCAGTTTTATCAAGTGTAAAGTAATAAAAAAATAATACTAATTTTTTTTAAAGTCGCACGAAGCGCGGTTCTATTTCCTAGTTCAATAATAAAATGAACCCCTATAATTCAATACATGACATTTAATGAGAAAATTAACCAATGATAACTTGACTACATTATGGCATAGTAGATTGGTTTATATCTCCAGACAGAGAATAGAAAGATTTGTGTTAGAAAAATTCTCAATCCTATAAATTTTAAAGATTTTGATATTTATGTTAGTTGTATAAAAGGGAAACAATCCAATAAAAGGAGATTTGAAGATAACAGGACTTTGGACGTCTTAGAACTCACATATGGATATTTGTGGATCATTCTCTATGGTTACTTACAATGTGCAATAATATTTTATGACGTTTACGGACTATTTTTCTTGATATGGCTATATATATCCCCTTCATTAAAAATCATAGTTGTTGGATGTATTAAAAAAACTTTAAGGTGGAAGTTAAAATTCAACTCATCAAATGATTAAAAAAAAAATAGATCTAACCATGGTGGTAGGGTTGGCAGAAAAGCTCAGGCCGGCCCTGGCCCGCAGGCTTTAAGCCTGACTTGCGGCTTGAAATTATGGATAATGACTTATAATTAACAAAACCCATAACATATGGGCTCAGTCAAGGGCCTAAATGAAAAGTCTGGGCTTAAGCCCGGACTTTATAATAAATCATATATATTTAAAAAAATTGTGTAATATAATAATATATCATAAATAAAAAAATAAAACAAAACAATTAAAAATCCCTCATTAGTCTTAATCCCTCATTCCCTCTCACTTCTCACTCACCTCTCAGTTTTCACTTTTCAGTCACTGTCACGGCGTCTCACTGTTCTTTCCGCCGGCAGCCAACAACAGCGAGCATCTCCAGATTCTAGCAGTGTCCAGCTAGCATCAACTATCATCAACCCACCGCCCAGTAGCAACAGATTCCAGCAGCAGCAGCATCAGCCACCGCCCAGTAGCAACAGCAATACATTCCAGTAGTAGCAGCATCAGCATCAACCACCGCCGAACAGCAGCAGCAACAGATTCTAGCAGCAGCAGTATCAGCCACCACCCAGCCACCCACCATCCAGCCACCGAGCAAGGCAGCAGCAGCATCTCCCATGTGTCCAGCAGTGCCTCCCACCCACCAGCACAGCCACTTGATTATCTAAAATTCAAGGTTTATTCTCTTTCCATCTTTGTCTGCTTTTTTAGCTTTAGTTTGTACAATCTCTAATTTAGGAATTTGTTTTGCTCTCCTCTTGATGGAGGCCTGGATTAGATAATGAAAGAATTGATTTTTGCAGAGTTATTATTTTTGCAGAGTGTTTATATTATAATTGCAGAGTGTTTAATTTCCATATTCATATTATTTTTCTCAACCTGTATCAACTATTAAGGTGATGTCTCCATTGTATAGATACTGACATATTGTATGGAGTTCTGGACATTGTAAATTTATTGTCCAGTTACTGTTGTGCTTGTAAATGCAGTATGCGTTGACTGCATTTATACTTAGCTTAATTAATTTATTAATTTAATATTTTATCTCCTTTAATTTTGTATAGGTTTATAATGGAAAATGTTTCTGAATCTTCTAATTTGCCTTCAAATCCATCTGTGGAGTCGGAAAATGTTCAAGAAAAAATGCGGAGTGATAAAAAAAGAAAACAAAAGGTTGTTTCAAACTGTTGGGACCATTTCACAAAACTAAATGTTGGTAGTGTAGCAAAGGCAAAATGCAATCATTATAGAATGGTTCTTTCTTGTGGATCAGGAACCAGTCATTTGAATAGACATACTAGACAAATTCATGGTTTTAATCAACTAACAATTGAATAAGTTTTTGAGAATAAGCAACACTTGGTGAAAACCGAACGTGGTGAGCTTGGAATTCAGAAATTTGATCCATTGGTTGCACGTCAAAAACTTACAACAGTTGTTGTTAAAAATGAGCTTCCTCTTAGATTTGTGGAGTATGAGTCATTTAGAGATTTTGTTAATTATTGCAACCCATTGGTGAAGCATATGTCCATAAACACTTTAAAGAGTGAGATATTTAAAATATATAATATTGAAAAGGGGAAGGCAATGAATTTGTTGGAGATTACTAATATTAGGGTGGCAATTACTCTAGACAAATGGACGGCTTGTAATCAAAAGAAAAGTTATATGGTTGTTACAGGACATTTGTTATAGGACATTTCATTGACAACTCTTGGCATTTGCAAAGTCGAATTCTAAGGTATTTTTACTTTATTAAATATTTAAATTTTGTATTTAAATTTATATAGTATAGGCAATATATTAAATTTAAAATTTTTTATTTAAATTTGAACATATTTATATATGTGCAAGCCCCACATACAGCTGATTGCATTTCCCAAATTTTGGTGAAGTGCTTGATGGATTGGAATCTAGATAGAAAGTTATCCACAGTTACTTTGGATAATTGTTCAACTAATGATGCGATGGTTGCAAAATTGAAGGGGTTGTTGTCCACTGAGTCAATGATATTGAGCTGTAATTTTTTTCATATGAAGTGTGCAGCTCATATTTTGAATTTAATTGTGAAGGATGGATTTTCGGTGATTGAGAGTGGTATTACACGTGTTAGAGACAGTGTGTCTTACTGGAGTTCATCGCCAAAACGGGTGGAAAAGTTTGAGTTGGCATGTCGTCAAATACAAATAGATGTGAAAAAGTTGGGGCTTGATTGTCCAACTAGATGGAATTCGATTTTTGCGATGCTTGAACTTGCAGTGAAGTACAAAAGTGTTTTTTCTTGACTGCAAACACTTGAGCCACATTACAAGTGTTTGCCTAGTAATGAAGAATGTGAGTTGGCTAAGCAAATGTTAGATTATTTGAGGCCTTTTTCAAAGTTGACTGAGATGTTTTCGGGTACAACATACCCCATTGCTAATCTTTTTTTCCATTAGTTTGTAAAATGAGGATTGCATTGAAAGGGTGGCAAACATCTGATGTTCCTACAGTTAAGAATATGGCGGATAACATGATTGGAAAATTTTTGAAGTATTGGGATGAGATTAGTGGGGTATTGGTCATGGCTGTTATTCTTGATCCGAGATACAAGATGATGTTGATTAATTATTATTATCCGAAGATTTATGTAGTCGGCCTTAAAAATAAACTTAAAAGAGTGCGGGAGCTTTGTGATGAAATGATGAATTATTATGAGACTAAATCCGCAACTACGAGATACAGTGTTGTTGGTGAGTCTTCTACTGCACTTGTTATTCCTTCCGACCAATCTCATATTGATTTTAATGATATAGATGATATGGGTGATTTTGATGCATATGCAACCCAAAATAGTCAACATATTAGTTTGAAGTCCGACTTAGATAGGTATTTGGAGGATCCTTTAATCAAAAGAACTCCAGATTTTGATGTTTTGCAATGGTGGAAGATGAACAAGGTAAATATCCTATTTTGGCGAAGATGGCCAAGGATTTGCTAGCCATACCTGTGACAATTGTTGCCTCGGAGTCAGCTTTTAGTACGACGGGTAGAACATTGAGTCTATATCGAAGTAGACTACATCCAGACACGTTGGAAGCTATCATGTGCTCTCAGCATTGGTTATGGGCTACTAGCAGTAGATGTATAAAAATATTTTTTTACAAAATTAATTACTAATTATTTTGCTTTATTATTTATTTTAACACTTTTTTTATTAGGTGGAGTTCCTGAAGAAGAAATTTTTACTGGCGAGGAATTGAAGGATGAGGACGAAGATGGCCCACAAATATTAGATTAGTTTTTTTTTAATATTAGTGGTTGATTGCTTGATTTGTATGTTGTGTATGGTACTTGTGATGTTAGTATTTTTATATTTTGTGTTGGCTAATTATGTATTAGAGAATTACCTTTAAATTTTTAGTCTATTGTAGTATTATGTATTAGATAATTATGTTTTGAAAATTTATAATTTTATTAAAATATTTTTGAAAATTCGCAAAAGCCCAGGCCCGGCCCCTCCAATTTGGATGAGCTTAAAGAGGGCCTGGACTTTTTAAACAAGATATGGGCTTGGTCCTGGGCTTGACAAAGCCCGGCCCAGGCCTTTAAATTGCCAACCCTACATGGTGGCAAGTACTATAGCAGATATGACGATTTATGTAAACAATGTCTAGAATCATTTGCTGACACAATAAGAAAATAATCCTTCTGCCACAATTTTTTTAGCCACGAAGCAATTTTTGCGGCCTATAATGTCATTTTGCCACAAAAATATTGTATCATAGCTAAATTTTGTTAGTGAAATTATAAATATTAAAGTTATCCATTTGTCATAAATAATTTGTGGCTAAATATCAATTTTTTTTGCCACGAATATAAAGATTGTTTCTAAAAGTTCGCGCGCGTTCAGAAATTATGCGCCTTGCAGTTAGCCACAATAGTAGTCACAAAACTTTGTGACTAAAGATTATAGTTTTACCTACGAAACGTTTGTCACCAAAAATGTCATAGGCCACGAAATAACTTTGTGGCTATATATATTGCTTTTGGCCACGAAGACTTTGTTTCTAAATAGTTTTATCGACCATGAAATCAAATTGTGGCTATATGTGCTGCATATTGCCACAAAATATTGGTCACAATAATTAAAATATAGGCAACGAATTTGTTCGTTACTATACAATGCTTGGTTCATAATTTTAAATGTATTCATGCTTTTTGTTAATATTGAAAATGTTATTTTTTTAAGAACTACAACAAATTTACTATTAGGAAAGTAGTATTACAAAGAATTTTGGAAAAAATATAATAATTTGATAGAATAAATATTGTCTGAAATTTTTAGGTAAATAAATTTTTATACTTTTATAAGTTATTTATAACATATTCATAATATATTTCGAATAAATTATTACCTTAGATTGTGTTACTTAAATATTATGTTAGGCTAATAGGATATATAATGCATTAGGATAATAAGAAATTATCTTCGGTTGTGTTACTTAAATAATTGTTTAGACTAATTAATACTAGCATAGTTTAAGAAATTGAATATTAATTGTAAGTTTGATCTGTACACAAATCTATATAATAATACACTTAATTTTATACACATATAAAAAACCATTGAACTTATAAATGTTGAATTGTGTGTTTGTGTTAGTATTTAACATAAAACAAAGTCATTAATTATTAGTTTCCATTGCTTTGTCAAGAACAAAAAAATACAGTTGGGAAAGGTATTCATTTATAAGTAACAATCATGTTTGGGGGAAACACAGAAAAGATAGCAGAACGTCACGTGTCGACAAATGGAATAACTTCAATGTTAGCCAAGGTGCCCGGTATGATTAGAGGTACCCAACATGATTAGAGGTACCCGGCATGATTAGAGGTATCTGGCACAATCAGAGTGTTAGCCTATATGGCTATATATATTGATTTTGATGATAACAAACCACATGTTTATGGTTGAACAAAAATTTATACATTGTGCTTTTATAATAAGAAAATGATTTTATGGAGTTAAGTTGTTTTTCAAATTGTGGACTAAAATGAAAGAATTTTATAATCTTTTATTTTAATAAACATTGTTTTCAATTTCTGATTTAGACCTATTTGAAACTATTTAAATATTTTGAGCAATATCATAATTTTAGAAAGTTTTGAGATTAACAAAGTATTACTTAGAAATTCCGAAATTGGACTTATCTAAAAAGATTCATAACATTTGGGCCATAATACAGTTATATAATGTTTTGGGGTTAAACTATAATTTTGGAAAATAGTGTACTGTACCGGTTACTATAGCAAGCGGCTAACCGAATATTGAGCAAAATCTCTCCAGATGGAAAGCGACTATCCGGATGTTGGGCAATGAGCTTCTGGAGCATAAACGAAAATCCGGATATTGTAAACGATATGCCAGTTATTTTAAAATTTAAATTTTTGCCTTAACGGTAACATACAATTGGCTAACAGGATGTCCATAAACGGTAAGTGGTTATCATCAAAATATGCATAACGGCTAATTTTTTAGGTAAAACTATATAAACTCAAATCAAATTCATTACCAATCTCTTCAGTAAGCAAAAATAAAAAGCACACATCATATCTTGAGCTCTCAATTCGAAAATCATTATTCATTGAATCATCTTTGTTCTTCAATTTGTTCATCTACTCTTAAGAGAGTTTATTTTGTTGTAATTTTCATTTCTTCATCTTAATTGTGAGTGTTTGAGACATTTGAGTGAAGAGATTGAGAGATAATCTCTTTGTTGTAAAGGTTCATTGACACCTTGAAGTCAATTGTAAACATTTGAAGTTTTGGAAGGCTTGGATAGTGAAATCCTCAAGCTTGGATCACTTAGAGGCGTGGATGTAGACGGGAATTGCTGAACCACGTAAAACTTTATGTGTTTGTTTCTCTTCTCTCTTACTCATTTATTATTGTGCTTTTATTGAGCTTATTGCTTTTGAATTTATTAAGGCGTTAGATTGGATTGTTGTGAGGTTTGTTAGAATAATTTTTAAAATATCAATTCACCCCCTCTTGGGTTGCACACTTGTGTTTCACAGGGGTACCCCACATAACTCCAGAGTAACTCGAGGTACCCCACATAGATTGGGGTACCCCGTATAATTCGAGGTACCTAGAATAACTCCAACATAATTCAAGGTACCTGGCATAATTCAAGGAACCCTACATAACTCTCGAGTAACCCGAGGTACCCCGTATTGGGGTACCTCGTATAATTCAAGGTACCCGGAATAACTCTAGTATAATTCAAGGTACTCATAATAACTAGAGGTACTCGGCATAATTTAAGGTACCCCGCATAACTCCAAAGTAACTGGAGGTACCCTGCATAGATCGGGATACCCCATATAACTTGGGGTTCTTGACAAATCTGACTCAGGAGAATCCTCTAATAAAGTACGCCATGAGAGATGTCTCCACCTCTTAAAAGATAATATTCAATTTTTTCAGAATTAGGAATAAAAAAATCATACTAAAAGGGGACAGCCGTCTGCCACCTCTGCCAAAAGTGAAGGACACTGTCCCAAGGACATTGGTCCTCAGTTGCCTACCCGATAGCCCTTGTCCCTGAACCACTCTCCAGCGTGCATTACATTTCCAAAGGATGAGATATGCCATGAATATGCACATAACGGTCCAAAAATCATAAAAGGGTAAAAACACGTTAGCCAAAAAGGATACGCCACGTGGCAGCTGAGGTATTCCATAGATAAAGGTGTCTAGGTTTTATTCTCCATGAGATTCTCCTTCACTCAATAACACTCACACTCCACAAAATAGGTTTTCTTCAACCTCAAACATTGATTTACAGAGGGCTGGCAAGCTCTCTTGGCCATTAAAAAGCTTGAGTTTGCTAACTTAAGCGTCGAAGTGTGAACGCCGGGATACCCCGGCTTCACCTGTAACTTCTGTTTCACTATTTTGCAGGCGTGAAGCTCATTTCAAAGGATATATCCCTTGGTTTAAATCTTTCACCATTGTTACGACTCCCTCTTCCCTTCTCACTTTCCCGAATTTCATATACACCGCACACAACAAATCAGTGAGGTACCATGTTTCCCCTACAAATACAAATTCATTGTTGTAGGTAGGTTTACCTTTTTCTACCCCCAAAATCTATTGAAAACAAATCACTTTTGTAAAAATAAATATCTCTTGTCAAGTGAACTCAAGAAACAATTTAATCATAAAATGCATTAGCAAAATATTAACGCCACAAATATATACAAAATCAAAACCAAAAAAATTACGTACCAATTCTTAAAAAATTAATAATTGTGTAAGCGTATACTAAATAATTATTGTTTTAAAAAATAAGAAAAATTATTAATTAGCATAATTATTATAATGTTACTTTTAGAAAAATACTTGTTACTAAGGAGGCAGATGTACTTTTATTTATATAACATTAAGTAAATAACTTTGTTTGTTTAAAAAACAATTTCATTAAAAAAATATAAGAGTTTAATTGTCCTAAATAATAAAAGCGGCAATTTATTGAGCCAAAACTTAACACAATTTTTCCAAAACTTAAATTTCACTAGAATTGCTCACAAGTTGCTCAATAAACTCTCCTCCCAAGTCACGATGAACCCTTCCATGCATCTCTAAGTCTTGTCTTGTCATCTAAAGCCACCACAAATCTTTCTTTCCGTTTTTCTGCCAATTTCATATTTGCTCCTCATTCCAATTCAAATCCCAAGTCTTTGAAAATTCGATAATTTCATTATTTATCAATTCTTCAATTACTTTATTCTTTTAAGTATATTTTCTCTTAGTTCTTGTGCCTTTTTTGTTTGTTATTGCAGAGAACAATAATACTTGGTCAATGGTCATGCGTAATTAAGGTGGGTCATATTTGTTTTTCTCATTTTTTTTTCCTATTAACACAGGATTTCATTCTTATTGGCAATGAGTTCTTTTTTTTGTGTGTTTTATCTAATCTTTATTTAGCAATTAAGATACTGTAGGAGTGAAAAAGAAATGGTGTTTGTACAAATTAATTAGTAGTGCATTTACTTCAAGGAATGAGAATGGGGTGGAATGAGAATGAGTTGGGAATGAGAATGGACTGGAATATGAATGAGATTCCAATATTTACTTGACAAAAATAAATTGGAATGAAAATATGTTGAAATGTCATTGATGCGTTTACTTAACAAAATAAATGGGAATGAGAAATTGTAATGAGAATCAATTTACCAAATAATCATCTTATTAAATAATGCAATTTTCATTAACTAGATACATGCATAAATAATATTATAAAAATGATATTAATTAAAAAAATAAATTAATAATAATAATAAATGTTAACAATGATAATATTGATAAAATTAATAATAACAATAATTAATAATAACTAAAATAATAAAGTTAGTAAAAATTAATAATAATAATAATAATGAAATTTAAATAATAAAATTAATTGTGATTTGAACGGGTAATTAAGGAAATATGAAAAAATTAGAGGGATACAAAAGTCAATTCAGGGAATTAGAATTCTCATTCCCAACCCCTCATGGGAATAGGATTCTCATTCTTTATTTTTAAATTATGTGAGACCTATAAATTTTATTCCCATTTTGAAATTACATTTTACTAAATAAATATGGACTTCATTCCCATTCCCTAAACCTTTAAGTAAACACACCAAAAATTAGATGGAATTGGAAAACCTAATCTAGAATACTGTTTTTTTTTCAAACTGGATATATTAATTTAAAAACTTAATAATATTTTCCTTTTGGCATTGTTGGGTTGTTATTTAATATTATTGAAACTGTCGTGCATCCCACTTTGGAGAAAAGAAGTTTTCTTTGTTGAAATTTTTTAAGTGTTTGACCTTTTTTTTAGTCAATCATTTCTAGGTTCACTAATTTACTAATTTAATATTTAGTTCTCTTAATTCTATAGTTGCTACTGCTTCTTTCTAGTATATTAGGATAGTTAAGTTAATTTTATATATTTAAACAAGTGAATATTCAGATAAATAAAAATTATAGTGAAGTATGCTAAATATAACATAACTAATAGAAATCCATCTTCGTAAAAATCTGAAAAAGGATATAATTTTTTCTCCATTCAAACTTGCAAAAATATAAAAAAGATAATCAGGTATCTACATCACATGTACGGCTCTATATTCATTCTTCTTAATGTTTTAATTGCAAAACTACAAACAAGTCAAGCATCTACTCATATATTTTTGTATTTAATTCTTTTTATTATATTGTTGATCATACAGGTGTTGAGATAAGTGTCCAAAATAAAATTGAATTTACATTCTCTTCATCCAATTTTTTGTGTATATTATAAGATAGAGACTTAATAAATTATTACCAAAATTATTTGATTGAAGGCTTCCTATCAATGAATCTACTTCATTTTCTTTTTTTTTTTTAATTGAATGCATGTAACGTTATTGAGATGGGAGTAGGATTATTAAAACCCAGGCCATTCTAGTCCACACGTGGCTCTTTTTGTTAATATGACTATATAGAATTTTTTAACAGCTTTTTTTTTTCCTTGTACAGGTGTTGTGACAAAGTGTCCAAGTTTAAGATGAGTTCATATTTACAATTAATTGAAAGAACAAGTTCACGGTTCTGTAAGTGATACTCACTTCATTTTAATCTTCTTTTATAGATAAAAGTTGGATGCATCTTAAAAATAGATTTTCTGAAAAGTATGTTGTTGGTGTTAACTCATTTATTGAGGTTTCAAAAAAATGTGTAGATCAAAATAGTCAACTTCGTTGCCCATGTAGAAAATGTCAAAATACTTTTTTTTCAGCCTTTAGATGTAGTTGAAGATCATTTGTATAGGCCATGTATTTCATTTAGTTATCAGAGATGTGTTTTTCATGGGGAAGATTATGATCAGGTTCCAGTAGTAGATCAAGTGTAATACAGATGGGAACTACTATTGCTAGGGATGAAAATATTAATAATATTGAAGGAAATGATGAGATGTATGATATATTGCATGATGTATATGGTCCATAAATACACACAGAGGAATATGACCTGGGGAATATTACTTCTTCACCTAATATCGAAGAGAGGGAAATTGATGGGCTTCTTAATGTATTAAGTGAAGCTAAGCAAATGTTATTTCCATGAGCTAGGCTGTCTTCATTGAACTTTACTATGGAGTTATTGCATTTACAGGTTTTTAATAAATGGAGTAACAAATCATTATATTTGATTCTTGACTTATTGAAGGAAACCGTTCCTGAAGGGGCACATTTGCCAAATTCATCTTATGAGGCAAAAAGAATGTTGAAGGATTTAGGTTTAGGATATGAAATTATCCATGCCTGTAAGTATGATTGTTGTTTGTTTTGGAAAGAAAATGAGTCATGTGATAAGTGTCTTGTATGCGGTGAATATCGATACAAATCTGACGTTGGTAAAAGGAAAAAAGTCCCTCATCAGGTTACGTTATTTTATTTTGAAACCCTGATTACAATGACTATTTGTATCGTGATACACTGCAAAAGAAATGAAATGGCACCGAGAAATGCGTATTGGTGAGGAAGGCATTTTAAGACATCCAACTGATGGTGAAGCATGGAAAGATTTTGATAAAAAAATATCCTTGGTTTACACGGGATCCACGTAATGTTAGATTGGGCCTTGCTAGTGATGAATTTAATCATTTTGCCAATATATACAATTCATACAGTGAGTGGCTTGTGATGCTTGTACTTTACAATTTGCCTCCATGGAAGTGCATGAAATAACCATTTTTATTTATGTCATTGCTTATTCCTAGACCAAATGAACCAGGGAAGGACATTGATGTGTTCCTAAGACCTTTAATTGATGAATTAAAGGAATTATGGAATGTTGGAGTGGAGACTTATAACTCAAAATAGTTTTAGACTACATGCAGTAGTTTTGTGGACAATTAATGATTTTCCTGCATATGAAAATTTATCTGGGTAGAGTATAAAAGGTTATAAAGCTTGTTCTGTTTGTAATGAACAAACATCTTCAGAGCTTTTGCCTAGTAAAATATGTTATATGGGACACTGTCGATTCTTACCAAGTAATCATAGATGGCGGAATAGTAGATTACATAATGGTAAGCCAGAAAAGGATCCTGCTCCGAAGGAATACTCAGGGCATGATATTTTAAAGCAACTTGACATGCTTGGTGAATATAAGCCTGGGAAGCATTCTAATGATAAAGATAGGAACAGGAAAGAAAACCAGTAGAATTAAATTGGACAAAGAAAAATATATTCTTCGAGTTAGAGTATTGGTCTTTTTTAAAACTTCATCATAATCTTGATGCGATGCATATTGAAAAGAATATATGTGAAAGTCTTGTTGGAAAATTGTTAGATATTGCTGGTAAAACAAAAGACAATGTTAAAGTTAGATTAGATTTACAACATATGAACATTAAAAATGAGTTACATCCAATACATGAAGGCAATAAACTCTTGAAGCCTCATGCGTGTTATACTTTAACTTCATATGAAAGGATTAAGTTCTATCAATTCTTGAAGCCTATTAAATTTCCAGATGGATATGCATTTAATATTGCCAAGTGTGTAAGTGTTAGTGATGGTAAGTTTTCGGGCCTAAAAAGTCCTGATTGCCATGTATTATTAGAACAACGGCTTCTAATAGGAATACTACCTTATTCGCCAAAAGAGGTCTGCACAGCAGTCATAGAACTTTGCAATTTTTTTTGGCAATTGTGTGCAAAGTCAATTACTGTAGCTGATTTGGATGTTCTTGAAAAATGAACTATTATAATACTTAACAAGCTTGAACGTATATTTCCCGTTGCATTCTTTGATGTAATAGTGCATTTGGTTGTCCATTTATCTCGAGAGGCAAAGTATGGAGGCCCTATCTCATTTAGATGGATGTATCCAATTGAAAGGTAACATTTTACACTAATTAACTGCTTTATTTTATTAAAATCCTTTTGGAATATGACATTTAACTATAATAATTTTTATTTAATAGAAATTTGGAGGAATATAAAACTTACGTAAACAACAAGGCTCGTCCTAAAAGTTCAATTACAGAAGCATGTCCCTTGGGATGACAGAATAGAGTTGTTTAAACTACTTTTGGTTTTTTTATTTATCATCTTTAACTTAGTGATTTGCTTCTTTTGTTATTTATAAGATTTATTATTTTTATTTCACTAATTCAAAATAGAATTCACTTGAACTTGGAGCAAGAGCATGTGGTGCTTTGTGTCAATGATATCATGGTTGATCGTTATCGTAGTCATCGTTACAAGCTAAAACTGAAATATAATAAGTTTGGATTGGACGAGGAAAGACATAAACATCCCCCAAATAATATTTCTCTTGATGTTTGGGAGTACTTATGTGATATTTGGTGCAAAGAAGATGTAACATATGTACTTTGATTTTCTATTAAGTGTACGATAAAATTTTTCGTCTTCGAATCGAGATAAATTGAGCGCGATTAAAAAACTCGAGTGGTCGGATTTATTTTTCGTTACGGGTCCGGTATAAGCTTAATCTGTATTAAACTTGTTAAAAAAAAAAGAGCTGGTTTATATTTTGGTCGGGGGGAGTTGTTTGGAATTTTTGGATTTTAGAAAGAGAGAGAGAGAGAGGAGTTGACTGGTTTGACCCGAAGACCCGACCCATTGACCCGCAACCCGTGAGCTTCACCCGATCGTTTCTTCCGATTCCGGCCTCCGTTCCGGGTGAGCTTGGTACCGTTTTGAAGCTTGAGAGACGAGCAACGTATCCCTGCCATCCTCGTCGCCGGAAACCGCTTGTAACGCCGCCGGTTGAAGCCCGAAACCTGCGGCCGAAACCAGTTTTCGTCGCCGTCGATTTCGCCGGATTTTTGGCACGCCACCATTTGGATCTTGTTCCTCAGCTCACCAGCATCATTTTCAGACCGACCCCGTCACCTGAATCGGCCGGATTGCCGCTGATTTGCTCTTGGAAAACTCGCGGCTTTGGGAGCTCGATCCGCCGCCGTCGCCGCACGTGGTAGGTCACCGCCGCCACCATTGGACTCAGCGTGGCCGGAACTATCAGACTTAAGCTCCCCGTTGCCTTTGACTGAAGTCCAGTCACCGTTGACCGGCAGGGGCAATTCGGTAATTTCACAAGACTTTGGGGTGATTTTGTAAATATATGAAATCAGTGGGTCATTTGGTAATTTGAGGTTAGGGCAGTAAGGTAATTTGTGATTTCGAGGATTAATCGGTAATTTAAGTTGTTAAGGACATTTCAGTAATTTTTCGCTCCAAGGGTAATTTCGTAATTTCGGACATTGTGATTATTTCCCGTGATCCGAATTGAGAATAATTTGGTAATTGAAGTTCTACGAATATTTTGGTAAAATAATGATGTTGAGGGTATTTTGATAATTTTGTACATGCGGAAATAATTATTATTTATAGATATTCGTTTCGAGAAGTATTATATAAGAGTAGTTGTATTTCAATTTACGGAGAATGATTATGTCGTTTCCTTGATTAGGAGGATCCGCGAACGAGGATCAACCCGCGGACGTGGTTGATACCGAGTCTGGACATTGTCACTGTGAGTGGAATATACAAAATTTATTTTTAGAAGTATATGCCGATTTTATCATACAGTACCGTATGTTTGAAAAATAAGTATTTGATACTTTAATTTAATGATTTTCTAGAAAATTGAGATTTATCTTTGTGTTGAGATTTATTGTTATTGTTATTAAAATGAGTTTGAATAATGATTTTATTGTCGCATTTAGATTTGAGTAGATTTGAGATATGTTGAAGAAAAAGGAAATGAGATTTCAGATGAGATTGTATGTTTTATGTACATGTGTATACATGTTATTTGAGAAATCATTAAACAGTACCCTCCCCTCCAGATACAGAGAAATAGATAATATGAGATAAATACAAAGATACAGATGAGATGAGATAGAGGCCGTTGGGGCCGTCCGAACACACATAGAGGCTTTGGGCCGTGTGTTTGGGTGCTTTTGTCTTTTGGGGGCTTTTGCATGCAGTATGAAAGTTACAGAGATACAGATAATGAGATATATGAGTTATGAGATCAAATTTTTCTCTGTCTATCCGTGTAGCTCCGGGGCATGGCGATACCCAGATAGTACGTCATTGCCTGTCCGTTGAGGTCCGGATACGATGAAATATGAGATTTCTCTATCTATCCGTGTAGCTCCGGGGCGTGGCGGTACCCAGATAGTACGTCATTACCTGTCCGTTGAGGTCCGGATATGATGAGATATGAGATTTTTCCTATCTATCTATGTAGCTCCGGGGCGTGGCGGTACTCAGATAGTACGTCATTGCCTGTCCAATGAGGTCCGGATATGATGAGATCATCCCCCTGGGTACTTGTTTGATGATAACTTTTGATATATAGTTTTTGATGTGACAAGTATTATGATTCCACGATTTTACATAGATTTATGTAATATAGTATTTCAGTGATTGATTTAAATTAAATATTTTTATGTACGTAAATTAGATTTCCAAACGAATCACAATAAACAATATATATATTTGATATGTTTGAAAAGTCTATTTTAATATATGTCCGGATATTGACTTATATGTTCTGTCCATGTATTTATACGATGTGTTGATATGAGATGTTGATATGTGTTTATTGACATGGGCATACGTATGAATATTTCATTGGCATGAGCACGAAAATGCATGATGTTTTCCCTATTTCTTGGAAAATGAGAAAGTTGATTTTTGCAAATGAGATTTGAAAAGAAAGAAAGATTGTTTTACAGTTTTAGCTTGGATGCTTGAATTCATTACTAGTTTAGTGGAGGACTCTCGAGATGTTTATATAGTTATGGGATAAGTGGGCGAAGGACGCATTGCGAGAAGCCCAAAGAGTATGAAAGAGAAAGTTATGAAAGTTAAGAGAGTGTCCTACTAAGCGGTAATCGAATGAAGGTAGCTCAAATAAGTGATTTGAAAGAGAATGAGAAAGTTTGAGAAAGATAGAATGATATTGTAATGGAATTGATTTGAAAAAGAGTAATTCTTTTAAATAAATTTATTTTTCGGAAAGTAGTATCCACTCACTGAGTTTTATACTCACTATGTTTTTATCATATTATTTTCCCCCCACAGGAGATTTGCAGGTACATCGGTCGTCCAAGCATCGTAATTAGATTTGTAATTATGGCCACGTGATGGTTCTAAGAGTTATAGATTTAATATATTGATATTCGGGATTTATGAGTTGTATTTATGATTATGTTTTGTATTTAATGATAACAGTTGTATTTGTTTTTATATAGGAGTGACTTGGGTGATATTTGCGATGTTGCCTTGAGAAGTTCGTTATGAAGGTTGGATGATTATTGAGATATTTTTGAGAGTGTAATTTTGTAAATTGTAAGTTTGGGAATGTCGTATTTATAGGGGAAGTTCTGCCGAATTTTCGGTAAAATCTTTAGATATTTTTATATTTATCGATCCGATTTTACGAGTTTAGACAGACTTGCCCTGGGGGTGTGGGGCGGGTCGTTTCAGAAGAATATCAGGTACAAATTTTAATATATATTTACCATATATTGCTTCTTGACAAATGTCATTTGAGAAGTTTGTTTTTAGAGATGGTGAGAACAAAATAAGTACAGCTTGTGCAAGATATACCTTATATTAAGTATGGTAGTTGGGATTTTGATAAGATGGATATGGATGTGTTATTTATATACCATGCATCTTCTTATGTTTGAATTGTGAATTTGGGTTAAGCTTGACTTTAATGTTTTGTGGTTCTTTCTTTAACTTTGATATTTTCTTTCAATAGGTAATAATAAGCCTAATTGTACTTGTGGTTATTGAATTCTATGGCGGAATTGCAAATTTTTTTAATTATAAAGAATGTATGTATTATTTCTTTTATTAATAGAAGAGAATTAGAAAGAGTGCATGTATGATTTCTTTAATTAATAAAAAAGAATGTTATGCTAATGGTGTAGCAAACCTGTAGCAAGTGTTTTTTTATTTTATTTTTTGGAAATTAGCAAGTTATTAGAATAAAAAAGATAGAATTTGAATTTTTAAGCATACATGAATATGCTTAAAAATTGTGGCCATGTGAATTATCTTTACAATAGTATGCTATTACTATTTAATTTATTTATTTGGCAAAAAGATGCAAAAAGTATAAATTGTAAGATTGAAGATACAGTACATAAACCTTGAATGTTTAGCTAGCTTCTGGATTCTCTGAATTTATTGTCTTGTTATATTGTCTCTTCCATTAGTTGTTTCTTACTTTTGGGCCTTTATTTTATTTTTTTAGACTAGATGTAAGAAAAATGTTTAAAATAGGCAAAAACTCACATACAATCATCGTGGGGGACCTAAATCATTTATTGTCCATCGTAAGGAGAACTCTAAGGTAATAATCTTCCACTATAAATATTTTTATAAAGCAGTATATGTGTTTAGAAAATATGTAGTACGTATTTTTTAACAGCATAACGAGAGCAGTAAAGAGCAAAGCTTTCCTGATTTATTTCTTTTTACTCACTATAGCTCCAGTAAAGGATGGGTGAATTCTGAGGCACAATCAAGATATGTAAGATCCTTATTTATTTTTAAAGTCAAATTTTTTACATTATTTAAATTATTTATTTTATTATTATTTTTATTTAAAGGAGAAAATGATCCAACTTCAATAGCAAGTTGTTAATGGAGGATGTGAGCCACTTAGCGATTAGCAACTATCTCAAGCAGTGTGTGGTAAGAAATCTAGTTATATTTCTGGACTTGGAAGCTACCACGTCATTTACAAGCTTCAACATCTAATGAAAATGATTCGGCATTGCTAAATGAGTTAGATCCTACAAAGATGGAACTTTAAGCAACTAAGAATGAGCTTCAAGAAACAAAGAGTGAGCTTCAATCAACTAAGACTACTATAGATGATTTGTCTAGTAGGCTTAGACAATTTAAGACATTCATGAGCTCTTATAAAGCTGGTCATTCTAATGCTTCAAGGTTGACATCAGTTCATCCCTCTGGACCATGATTTTCTAGTGCATTCTTGCATGCATTGGACTTAATACTAGTTAGTGTGTTTGTCTTGGAAACTTAATTAATTTATGTGCTAGACTTATGTTATTTTTTGTTGTTCAATTGAAAAAGAAGTTGCTGGTGATGGCCTTGTCTATTGTTTCTATTAGACTTATATGCGCTTTGTCTATTATGTCTATTAGACTTATATGTATTTTGGCTTATGTGCAATGAATATTGGGCTTTGATTTTAATGAGTATAATAGAATGTTTAATTTCTAATTTTAATAACTTTATAGATTCTCAATTACAAAAAGAATTTGATATATAAAAGATGTGGAGTAAAATAATATACTATTAAAATATATGTTAAATATTAATATTAAATTAGCTTAATAATTAAATAGTAAATATATACAGATTTTTGTGGCTAAAACATTGCATTTTCATGGAAAATATAAACCCAACAAAGGTAATTAGTCACAAATAAATTTCATAGCAAATTATTGTAAAATTTTTCACAAACAGATCATGTCTATTGAACACACGTATTACCACAAACGCATTATTTACCACAATGAATAGTGTTGCCAAATAGAGTAATTGGTGACAAAACCACTTCGTGGCCAAAGATTGACAAATTCACCACAAACACTTCATGGCTAATGGTCTTACATTCAACCACAAACATTTTATTTAGCCATAATAATTGGCGTTGCCACATGGAGCAATTAGTGACAAAATAATTTAATGGCCAAAGTTTGTCACATTCAGTCACAACAAGTTTCGTGGCTAAATATTTACTTTTAGCCAGAAACCAACGTTTACCCACGAAAATAAACATAGATTTTGTGTTAAATAATGAGGTATGTGACTTTCTAGATGATTTTTTACCACGAAATTTACCGTCGCTAATATCCATGAGCCATGAAATCTTTATTCGTGGCTAAATATCAAATGCCACAACTATAAGGACAAAATGGGGACAAAAATGTTTTCGTGGCCAACAACAATAAGTCACAAAATTTGAGTGTCTTACGACAAAATGTTATATAGCTAAATGATATTTTTCTTGTAGTGTAAGTTTTTAGTATAATGTTGTATTGTCCCACAATACACTATGCCAAGTTCACCACAATATGGTGTCACTGAAAGATGAAATAAGATGCTTAAGGATATGGAAAGAAGTATGATTTTTCATTCTTTTTTACTAGAATCACTCTAGGAAGAAACACTTAAACCTTCAACATATCTCTTTAAGAAGGTCCAAACAAAAGTGACAACCAAAACCCTTTACCAAAATTGGATGGATAAAAAGCCTAGTATAAAGCACTAGTACTTTTGGAGATGTCTACCTCAAGCAAGGCTTATAGGCCTAATGAAAAGAAATTAGACTCAAATACGGTAAGTTGCTATTTTATTGGATACTCTAAAAGGCCCAGGAGCTATAAGTTTTATAATCCCACTATTAAATCAATTTTCAAGTCAAGAAATGCCCAGTTCTTTGTATACGTTGAGTTTTTGAGAGGGGGGAAGGGGGAGGGATACAACTAGAGACTTTGTCTTTGAAGAAAAATTTGTTGATATTTGCATAGTTATTGGCATTGATCAGGATCTTATTCTTGATCTTGTGCAAGATACAATAGATCAAGACAATATTGGAAAACCTCTTATACAAGAAATTATTCCAGAGGAATAAACTCTACCACATGAAGAACTTATGCTACTAAGGAGATATGTAGTGCCATATGACTATATTGTATTTCTCTAATAACATTAAGTGGACAATGGAGTGATGGAAGATGATTCAATTAATTTTCATCAAGCTATGCAAGGTTTTAATAATCTTATAAGTAGATTAATGCCATGAATAAAAAATGAAGTCTATAAACGACAATGACGTATGAGATCTTGTCCTATTAGTAGAAGATGCAAAACATATTGGTTGCAAATAAATATTTAAGATCAAAAGGGATTTGAAAGGCAATGTCAAAATGTACAAGGTGCATCTTGCCGTAAAAGGCTTTACACAGAAAGAATGCATTGACTACAAAGAGATTTTCTCTCTGGTTTTTTCGAAAGACTCTTTTAGGATGATAATGGCATCAGTGACATATCTCTATCTTCAGTTACATTAAATGAATTTGAAGACAGCATTTCTAAACAGTAATATTGATGAGATGATCTATATGGTACAACCAAAAAAGTTTATGTCAGGAGACTCAAAGAATATAGTTTGCAAATTTAAGAAATCCATCTATGGACTAAAGAAAACAACTCGACAATGGTATTTTAAGTTTGATCACGAAATCATCCCATTTGATTTTGAGATGAATTTGGTCAATGATTGCATATACTATAAGTTCTATAAGAGAAAGCATATTTTCTGGTTTTGAATATTAATGACATTTTTCTTACTAGCAACGATATAGACTTATTGTGTAAAACTAAGAAATTTCTATTTAATAATTTTGAAATGAAAGATCATAGTAACGCCTATTTTGTAATAGGCATATAGATACATTGAGATCGTTCTTGGTGTATTCTATGACTATCATAAAAGAGCTATAATAAAAGGTTTTCAAGAGATATGGCATGCAAGATTACAAATGAGATGATACTCCGATGGCTAAGGGACATAAGTTTAGTATCAATCAGTGCCTTAAGAATGATTTTGAGAAAAAAAAATGCAAAATATTGCTTATGTACCAGCTATTGGAAGTATAATGTATGCTCATATTTGTACGCAACCAAATATTGTGTATATTACTCGGATTTTGGCACATATTTAAGTAATCTAGGAGTAGATTACAGGCAAGCAACCAAACGGGTCTTACAGTACTTATAGAGAACGAAACACTACAGGCTCACATATCACAGGTCAAATTAACTTGATATCATTGGGTATATTGATTTTGATTTTGCTAAATGCCAAGATAGTATGAAGTCCACGTCGGGCTACATCTGTCTACTAGCTAGTGCTGTTGTCTCTTGGAAGAGTGCTAAACAGTCTACAATGGCACATGTTTAACACAAAATCTCTTAAATGCAAATATGGATTCTCATATTCTAAACCATGAAATATTGGTAAAAGTTGGATAATACGTAGTTGGAAGTTAAATCGAGATGCTTCTGGAGGAAATACTATACACCTAATATATTGGAGGATTAAGTTGGCCTAAAATGTTTTCGTCTTAGATCTCGTCCATGATTGGTGATGGTGATTGAGATCTACGAATTAACCTGCAACTTGAAGTTTGAAACCAACATCTCATACAATAATGATAATGATTATGTTGTAAGGATGATACACAAACAAATGAATAACAAAAAAATAAAAATTACACAAATTAAAAACAAAATGAAAATTAAATAAGAAAAATGAAGAAGAAAAAAAGACAAAATAAATAAACTGAAAAGTAATTAACTAAAATTAAAATAAACTAAATAGGTAGTAAACCAAAAATATAAAGAAAGTAAATGCCAAAAAAAATAAATGTGAAAATTAAATTGCATAAATAAAAAAAGAAAGAAAGAAAATAAATAATTAAAGTTTAGACACTTTTTCTTTTCTTTTTCAAATTTTAAAAATTACAAACCAATTAAGTGATTAATTCAAATTAATAGACCTTGTAATATTTAAAGTCAATATTCTTTCTATTGAGTCCAAATCAAGTCTAAAGAAATCCAATTATGGTCCAAAGAAGTTTAAGTTGTAGGTCTATATTGTGTAAATTTTATTGAACTCGCAATGTGTAGAGTTAATTTTTTAAGTGGTGAAAGCAATTTAGATTATCCTAAAATTTAAATTAAAATGGCGGGAATAAATTGAAGTGAAATCAATTAAAAGGAAACGCTCGGGTATCTGGATCTGCATCAACATGCATCATGAACTTAATTAAATCAAGAGAGGAGTTTCCACTCCTCATGAACCTCACTTTAATCAATATGGTGCTAAGGGCTTATTAGACCAAATAGTAATAACCTTGCACTAAGGAGCTGTTGAGTGTTAGAAAGTGCATATTTATGAAGAAGACAATCGTTATTTTACATATCAAATATTACTAACAACCCTTACTTTTATGTATTTAAGTTTCTTTTAATTTAATTATGCGTGTTTTATTTTAATTAAGTATTTTATGTGTTTTAGGGGCATTATAGTCATTTCACAATAAACGAGAGATCAAATGGCAAAACGGACATCATTTTTGAACTCAGGACGGTCGAAAACCTAAGGAGGAGCATAAAAGAAAAAATGGTATTGTTCACATATACGGTACTATTCACATGTACGGGTACCGTCTATGTTACTGTTCACGGTACTGTTCACATAGACGGATCGATGACGTGGCACTGATCGATGATGTGGCATTAACTGATGACGTGTCATGATCCTATTGGGCTAAAATTTTTATGTACTGTTTATGGTGACGTGGCAGTATATTAGTGAACCAAAAAACACGCGTACGATTCATGCAACACAGGGGATTATTTACTGTGCAAATAGTGGCTGTTGACTTTACTGTTGACTGATGACGTGGCGAAATCTTGAGCGTCCAAACTGTTTTTAATCCGATGGCCATGATTTACTTGATGTATCTATAAAAAGGGGACCTCCCCCCCTAATTTGGCACCTCTGAATCCATTTTTAGGGTTCATTTTCTGTAAATCTCTCTCTATCTTGTATTTTCTACGTATTTTAATAAATTCTCATTTTGCCCCTAGTTCAACTATGAGTAGCTAATTTTCTTTCAAGCTTGGGTTGAAGGTGAAGTCTCAACATGTGTCATGGGCTTGATTTGGTAAATTTACTTTATCTTCCCCTCTAGTTTTTGTGGATGTTTTGACTTCTCGTCGATAAATAATACTAATCTTGTCTAGTACTGCCCTGGGTTCACCGGCACCCTAGTACAAGATTATTATTATTTGGCACGATAAGCCCTTAGCACCATATTTATTAGAGCGTGGTTCATGAGGTGTGGATTTCCCCCTCATGATTTAATTGGTATTAATAAGGAATATTTATCCCATGATGCATGTTGATACGGATCCAAATACCCAGGTACGTCATCTCAATAGATTTATCTTCAATTTGTTCTTGCCATTTAAATTTCAATTTTAGAATTTATTCTCGCATTTCAATTCCAAGTTTAGGATAATCCAAATCATTTTCATCGATCCAACCACCCATTTACAGAATTAATTCTATAAATAATTAAAATCCACCTCCTCATGGGATCGACACTCGTCACCATTGATATATACTACAACAAATTCGTGTGCTTGCGAGTTCAATAAAATTTGCACAACAGGAGCCGGTTATATCAGTACGGTATTTAGATAAGATTATTATTAAATCAACAAAAAGTCAAAATATCCACATAAATCAGAGGAGAAGAGAAAGTAAATTTACCAAATAAAGCCCATGAAACATGTTAAGACTTTACCTTCAACCCAAACTTAAAAACAATAACTACTCATAATTAAACTAGGGGTAAAATAGAAATTTATTAAAATACGCAGAAAATATAGGATAAAGAAGAAATTACAGAAAATGAAGCTCAAAAATTAATTAAGGAGGGGAGCTCCTTTTTTATAGATACAATGAGTAAATCATGACCATCAGATTAAAACAATTTGGACGCTCAGGATTGCATCATGTGGCAAGTTCTGATTGGATAGAACACATCATCAGGGCTATCATTTCGTATAATGCATGTATCGTACGTACGTTTTTTGCTCCACTGACATATTGCCACGTCACCGGTCAACTTTACATAACTATTTTAGTCCAATAGGACAACGACACATCATTAGTCGACGCCAACTCATCAATCAACGCCACGTAAGCAGTCAATGTCACATCATTCTTCCAATTGAATGTTGTCACGTCATCAGTCAGTGCCACATCAGCAGTCAATGCCACGTCAGAGTACCGTATATGTTGACAGTGTCGTGAACAATATCATGAACAGTATCGTATATGTAAACAATTTCATTTATCGTTTTATACTCCTCCTAAGGTTTTCGATTATCCTCCGTTCAAAATTATTGTTTGTTTTGCTATTTGATCTCTCATTCATTGTGGAATGACCACGATACCCCCTAAAATACATAATTATAATAAACACACATAATTAAATTATAAGGGACTTAAATACGTTAAAGTAGAGATGCTAGTGAGATTTGAAGTATAAAATGACGACTTTATCCTTTATAAATATACACTATCTAACACTCAGCATTCCGAATTTGAGATTTATGGGAAATATTGGTTAGGGACCTATCCAAACATTTTCTAAGATTTTGTGGTCAAACTGTAATTATGAGAAGAATTAGCCACAAATGAGTTTTTTGGGGGTAAAACTAAAATTATGAAAGATGTGGGGATAGGAGAGAATTTAAGAGAAGAAAAGGGGATAATAAAATATTTACACAAAAAGTAAATAAATACCTCTCTCCGGCAACGTGCCAAAAACTTGATCCGACTTAAAATTGATTTTTAACTCCCAAGTATAAGAGTATTTTGTTATATTATAACTCGATGAGTCCGAAGTCAATCCACAGAAAAATGATTTAATTTCTTCATTTAAGTTTAACAAAAAAAATTAAAATTAAAAATATGCAATTTAATTTAATAAAAACTATGAATACAATTTAACCAATTCTTTTTATTTTTATTTCCGAAAAGATTAATTGTATAAATTAAAATAACTTTCCCATTAATTTTATTATAGATTAAAAACTTAATGTGCCAAAACTCAACTTGTCTACAATAAGTTAAAATATCATTTTACCATATTTTATACTAAGATATTAAGAATTCATTGTGTCAACTTCCATTATTGAAATAAAAGTAATTTTATTTATTGAAAATATATTACAAAGAGAGATGAAAAGAATAATTTGAGGGAAAAGAATGTGAAGAAAAGGTGTGGAGAAGTGCGTTCCCCCCTCTATTTATACTACTACAACATTAATCCACACCGCACAAATAAATAAAAACTAATTACATCTTAGCCTTAGATTTATCCTACTGATAAAACATAAATCTAACTTAATTCACTCAAGCACATCTAATACATTCCACAAACAATTATCATACCTAACATGATAAAAGTTGTAATTTTACAATTACCACATTTACCGTGGTAAAAACTTATAAATTTACAATAAAAGTTTTTGATTCTCCTCGACAATGACATTATTTCTCAGACTTTCGGAATTCAAATTTGACATTCATACATTTGTTTGGAGCCTCAAATTGCATGAAATTATTATTTTTAGCTAATAAATATACAAAAATACAAAAAATTAAATATTTAAAAAATAATTAGAAATTCACAATATGTTATATAATTATAAATATAAATTACCTTAATAGCACAAAATAACATTTTTTACCCCTTAATAAACATATAATTTTTAACACTAATCACATATATAACCTAAATAGGAGATTTTTGGGTCCTTAGTCCAACTTGGGCTTATATGTGAATAATTATGTGTTGCGAACAATTATATAAGGTTAAACCCAATTAAAAGTGATCTATTAGAGATAATTTGACTTTTCATGTATCTGATAGGGTGTGAGCCCTTAATATATACATATTTAAAGGTAATTTTTCTTTCTATGATGGGTTGAAATCACTACTACAAAAATGACACTTTATAAAAAGTATTAGTAATTATGTACATATGCCCCATTTTCCGCTTTTAACAAACAAGTATTATAAATTATTGATACTAATGTGTCAGTAAATTAAATATTAGGAATCACTAATACTAAAGTATCAAAAGTTTTAAAAGAAAAACTAAAATTTGTAAAACTTCAAACTCGAAACTAAGACTTCTAAAATTTAAAGGACTTACGTTTGTTCCGCAAACCACCAGACCTATAGAATTAAGACCCAAATATTATATTAAAAGATTAAAGAACAAAAATTAAAAAGCAAAATCCCTAATCAATTTCTTTCCCTTATTTCATCTAAGTGAATCAAAACTTACAACAGAAAACTTACAAAATCCATAAGTCCACAACGCCGTCGACGCACCCAAAACCTCTCATATCACTGATGTCACTCGACTAGCCACTGCTGTCGACTCCCATGCACCAAAGTCTGGTCTCTTTTACTATCATCTCTCGTGCACCAAAGTTAGAAATCCACTGTCGTGGTTTACGATTTCGTGTCATTGCCAGTACCAAATCCATTGCCATCATCACTGTTGTGCAAATTTTATTGAACTCACAAGCGCACGAATCTATTGTAGAATAAACTAATGGTGACCAATGTCGATCCCACACGGAGGTGGATTTTAATTGTGCGCAGAATTAATTTTGTAAATGGGTGGTTGGATTTGTGGTTAAAATGATTTGGATTATCCTAAAATTGGAATTTTAAATGGCAAGAATTAATTCTAAAATTGGAATTGAAATAGCAAGAATAAATTGAAGAGAAATCTATTGAGATAACGTACTTGGGTATCTGGATCCTTATCAACATGCATCATGGGCTAAATAATCCTTATTAATACCAATTAAATCATGAAGGGGGAATCCACACCTCATGAACCACACTCTAATCAATATGGTGTTAAGAGCTTATTGTGCCAAATAATAATAACCTTGTACTAGGGGGCCAGTGAAACTAAGGCGGTACTAGACAAGATTAGTATTATTTGTCGACAAGAAGTCAAAACATCCACAAAAATTAGAGGGGAAGAGAAAGTAAATTTACCAAATAAAGCCCATGATACATGTTGAGACTTCACCTTCAACCCAAGCTTGAAAGAAAATTAACCACTTATAATTGAACTAGGGGAAAAATAGAAAATACAAGATGGAGAAGAAATTACAAAAAATTGATCTCAAAAATGGATTCAGAGATATCAAATTAGGGGAAGAGGCTCCCTTTTTATAGATACATGGAGTAAATCATGGTCATCGGATTAAAAACAGTTTAGACGCTCAGGATTGCCCTATGTCATCAGTCAGCAGTACGTGGTTTGACCACGCGGATGAACAATGCACACGGTTTGACCTGGGTTGAACAATAACATGGTTTGGTTGAAAATAATCTTGTGTAATGCATGTACCGTACGCGAGATTTTTGATTCACTAATATGCTGCCACATCACCAATCAACGGTGCATAAGAATTTTAGCCTAACAGGATCATGACTCCTTATTAGTCAATGTCACATCATTGGTCAATACCACGTTATCGATCCGTCTATGTGAACAGTGTACATGTGAATAGTACCATTTTTTATGCTCCTCCTAAAGTTTTCGACCGTCCTGAGTTCAAAAGTGATGTCCGTTTTACCGTTTGATCTCTTGTTTATTGTGAAATGACTATGATACCCCTAAAATACATAAAATACTTAGTTAAAATAAAACACACATAATTAAATTACAAGAAGCTTAAATACACAAAAGTAAGGGTTGTTAGTGAGACATGAAATGTAAAATGATGATTTTCTCCTTTATAAATATACATTTTCTAATACTCAACAATCACCCTTAGGTCGTAACAGCTTCCACCCATCATCAAAACTCAACCATTCATCACCGATATAATTTCTTAGCCTCTATAGTCGCCGTTGTACTGCCTCAATCTCCGTTGTTGCTTCCGTACTGCCTCAATCTCTATTCAAGGTAACCTCAATCTCATGACTGCCTCAATCTTTGCCTTTTCTTTATGTGCTCTCCTTCATTTCTAATTGACTGCAATTACAAATTGAGATTTATTTATATAATTTTGTTATAATTATTATTTTGAAATATTTATAAAGAAACTTTATTTTTCTTTCCATTATTGCCAACTTATTACTTATACATGTGACGGGATAGAATTTACTTATCACCCACATTGACTATACTTTTGATGAAGAATTGGTCTTGAACATATAGTAGAATTATTGTTGCAATGAGCATTTGATTATTGACAAGTTATTAACATCTCTTAATAGAAATATCTTGGTTATCCATGATGACTTTAAATTCAAAAATGGGCTTAATTGAAAATGGCATGATGGGCAAATAAAATTGGCAATCTACCTTGGGAAATATGAAGTGAAGAATTCTTCTTGCTGCATTTCTATTGTCAGCATTTGGTTTTGGTACGAGTATGTATACTTATATCATGGGAAGAACCAGAACAGCAACTAGAGTGCATAGGCAGACGCAACTAGTTAGGACTCCGGAAATTTCTTTCTTTGTGGTTCAGTTGGTTGTTACACTTGCTAATTTTGTTCAGGCAGAACTGGGTGTCTAAAATAGCTTTGATGCACCTGTTTTCTCACTAGTCTTTGCTATAATTGTTGCTGCATTTAATATTATATATGTTGGGGGAGTTTCCGATTCATCATGCCTTAGCCTCTCCTATTGACCCAACTGTTGATCACCAACTGCGGGATTCCCAAGTATGATTGTGAATATAATTGTGAATATCAAGCTGCACTGGGGGAATTCATGTAAGCAACTCATCACCTTTATGAGCTCCAACAAATTTAAAGAAACTTGTATTAGAATATATTACGGCATGACATTATGCTTGAGTCTAGTGATTACATTTTCTTAGGGATTAATCTGTTGACCCTTGGCTAATTCTAGCCATATGCTGCCTGATCCTAGGCTATTATGTGAATCAAGGCATTCATTTAATGTAAGGGTTCACCAACTATATAACCCCTCTTTTGTACATTCTTTTATATGTTTAAATACAACTTTGCATCAATTGTCTCTCTTTTACTTTTTAGTTTGTTTTCTTTTTGTCTTATTACAAGCCGCATGAGACGGCAAACTTTTGAAGTGTTGTGGAAGAACGAAATAAAAAATTTGTGAGATTCCATTAACTTGAATGCATTGTGTAAATCAGTAATTCAGTCATTAGATGTCTCTAAAAGATTTATTTTATAATTTATATTTATAATGCTAGAGTGCCTCTGTTAGATTTAGAAATCTTTTATGTAATTAACGATTGTTTTTGTAGTACTATGGCTAGTTGGCTACATCAGAGCTGAAATCAAATATTTGATTGTTTATATCTTTTGTAGGTCATAACCCAAGTATTATTGTTGAGGACGTGGAAGTAAACGACAGCTTGTCTATGGCCTCATGTGCAGATCATCAACTGCAGAATATCCAGGTATGATTGTGAACATAAATGAATCATCAAGCTGCACTGGGTAAATTCACATAAGGAACTTATCACCTCTATGAGTTCCTACAAATTTAAAGAAAGCTGTATGAGACGATAAGCTTTTGAAATATTGTGGAAAAAATGAAAACTAAAAGTAAAATAACATGGCCTTGATTGGCCTTTTGTCTTTCTATAGGGCTCTTTAATTTCGTCAATGCCGAGTTACAATTGGCAAAATGAGTTGTTTAGAAATAACTTGATTGGGTCCATTGTAATTTTATAATTTTTGTTATAGTTTTTTCTATGTAATAAGAGAATTAGAGACTTTATAATGTGAAATGGCACATTACAAGATTATAGTTGAAGGTTGGCTTGTATTTGGTAGCATTGGTTTTAGTAGAATAACATAATTAGATGGAACTGAAGGTAATCTTTATTAGTAAAACTAGTATTTGCAGTTTCTAACTCCACTCATGCAACATAGTTTACAGATAGTATCACTATTTTTTTAATTAAAACTTTAGCTTTGTGTTTTTTTTTTTGGATAAATTTTAATTCATAAGTAGGTTGTAAAATTGAGTGTTCTCTGACTTCTCTCTATAAATATACTTTAAACATTAAAAAACTTTAATGTGATGATTAAACAATATGAAGACCTTTTATTTTAAGTCTTAATTTCTATTAGTTACTTCACTTATGAATTAGCTTGACTTAATAAAAAACCATTAGGGCCCATCTTGCTTGCTTTCAAAGCTTCTTTTGTTTGAATTTTAAGATTTTGTTCAAATTACTATTATAAGTGCTTAATTATAAACCTTCTAAATATCTACTTTTACTTGTCCATCTTCTACTGCTCATCACTTGCTTACCTTTTAATGGGTTAGTTGCAAAGTTGTTATTAGTGGCAACGTGTTACAATATTGTTGCTTGTACTTCACTTTGATAAAGATATACCTATTGAGGTTTTATATCTACATACACATTTGCATTAAAGTGATTAGTGTTGGTGTTCACAAGTTGCTTTGGCTTCAAACATTACTATATAATAATGTAGATCAACACTCATTGAAATATTTTTCTTATTAGCATGGTTTTCAAGATATTTAGTGTTTGTCTTTATAATTTTGGATAGAAGAGTAACATTGTTGGAGTTCATTTCAACTGCATAAAGTGGTTTGAATTGTTATCACATGGATATATTTAAATGAATGATAATTAAGAAGTTTACCATTTAACTTTTGGTGAATAACTTGTTGTTTTGAAATTAAAGTTCAAAGGGAATTGATGAGTACTCAATGAAAGAGCTCTCGCAATTTTGTGATCAATAGGCTACATATATTGTGAAGTTAATTAAAACCTACAATTGTGAGGTAATGTATGAGTAATTTAGGTCCACTTTTGCTTCCAAATCTCCGAGACTTATTTTTTGTGGTGTTCTAATTGATTTTATGTGCTTGTAGTTGGGGAAAAAATTAAGCCACGTATGGATATTCAATACATTCTTGTGCTTATTCTTGTTGGTTAATGTTTGTTGAAACTGAATTTAGTACTTTGTTGTTTAAAACTTATCGAAAACTTAATTTGATACTTATGTTCTTCTTTTTTTCCTAAACAGTGATGTAATTAAATTATGTTAATTTAAATGATGTCTTTGGAATATTTATTATGTGAATTGTGTTGGGAGATTTGATATATTTAATATATATATTTTTTAATTGTAAAACAAACTAGAAAAATCCAATAAAAATAAAAATATATTACTAACCAAAAGCAGCATAACATCACCAATTACTGACTCAATTTTAAATATTGACTTATAAATAGTATCATTAAATATTTACACTGCGTATTATTATTTTAGTGATATTGTAGTGACACGAATTATTGACACATAAATAGTATCATTAAGTACAAACAACATAGTGTCATTATTTTGGTGATATTATAGTAACACGAATTACTAACACCAAAAATTAATGTCAATGTGTTCTGGCTTGAGCATTACTAACACAATTAACAAGTGTCAGTAAAAGTTATTACTGATACTAAATTGGTGTCAGTAAAGCCTATTTTTCTAGTAGTGAATAAAAAAATGTAAAGATAACAGAAAAAATTATCTATGTAAGTGGTTATGGCTCCAGATCATAAGTACTATTCTATTATTTTCTGACATCTTATCATCATAGTTATATATATATAAAGGCAAATCGCGAGGCTTGCATTTTAAATTCAGGTATGCTTCCATATATTCCGTTAATGATTCTTGGTGATATAACATAAATGTTCTCAAGATTTAGGTGATAGTTTTCATCAAAGGATTATTTTCTAATAGAGTTAATTACCCTTCCCTGACATATGTTTTGAAAATTTTCAAAAGGTGATAATTTTTTAAAAATACTCGAACGCGTGATATTCCATTAAGTTTTGCCGTTAACTTCAACAAAAATAATAAATTACTTTTTGTCCCTGCAATTAACTAGAAAATGATATTCTTACCCTTAAAATTTGTTAAAAATAATATTTCTACCCCTACAATTAATTGCAAATGATATTTCTACTCCTACTTAATTATTTTTTATTTTTATATAGAAAATTATTTAAAAATTAAATCTAAGTCTAATTAATAGGTTTTTTTTTGTTAAATCAAACAAATTTTTTTTGAAAAATTTCTTGTTGAATCAAACTGACTTGTGAACATAAAAAAGCAAAACTTTAATGAATTGTAGAGCACTATATAAATCTAATATTTTATCTCTTTGGCTCTATGAAAGAAAAATATCTATTTTATCCAATTTTACCCTCAGTTGGTTAAAGTTAACAAAATGTCACCCGCTCGAGTATTTTTAAAACATATGCCATCTTTTTTAAATTTGTCAAAACATGTGCCACCCAAGGGTAATTAACCTTTTCTAATGATCTAAACTCACAGATCTCTCTCCTCTCTCTGTGCCAAAAATCAGCTCATGTTATACACGTTCTTGTTGTTGCTGATGCTCCATCTATACATGTTATACAGCTCATGTTAGATTTTGTTGTGCTATGAAAGAATTGGGTTCCAAAAATTTACAAGAGTTTGGTCTTAGTTTGAATTGGTCACTTTGTAGTAGAATTTTTTTAATATTAATACTAAATTATTTAGGTATGTCTGTGTACGTAGTAGTTAAACAATTACTTTTTAACTATAAGTATGACTTCTTATCAATCAAGCAGTCAACCAAACATTACTTCGGCAAGTTGGTTTTAATCGGAATAACCTTATCATCTCTAATCTTCTCTTTGCAAATTACAATCTCATTTTCTCACGAGCCACAGTTGAAGAATGCTCGCATCTGAAACCAATATTTGATATGTACACAGCAGCTTCAGACCAATTTTTTAAGATGGACAAATCTTCAATGTCTTTTAGCCCGAATGTGTTCCAGCACACCATTGGTAAGATAAAAACCCTTTTCAACCTTCAAGTGGTCTCCTCCCATGAATAGTATTTGGGGCTCCCTTCTATGGTTGGCCGAAATAAAACTGCATTTTTCAACGTACTAAAAAATAGAGTGTTGAGCAAATTAAATCGGTAGAAGTCTCAATTGTTTTCTTATGAAGGCAAGGAAGTTTTAATCAAAGCAGTCATTCAAGCAATTCATACTAACGCGATGAGTGTATTTAGATTACCTCAGGGACTTTGTGAGGATATTCAGTGGCTCAGTAAAAGATTCTGGTGGGGCACCAACCATAAATCAAAAGGCATGCACTAGCTTTCATGAAAAAATTTATGTGCGACAAAGAAGGAAGAAGGTAGGGGTTTTTTAGGATTTAGTTTCTTTTAACCAAGCTCTGCTCGGTAAAATGAGTTGGCGAATTTTACAAGATGTGGATTCACTAATGGCCAAAACTATAAACGCTAGATACTTCCCTAACTCTGATTTTCTTAGCAGCAAAATGAGTTGCAATTCTTTGTTCTTATGGACGAGTCTTTTATGAGGTAGGGAACTTGTGAAAGCTAGATTGTGTTGGCATATAGGCGATGGAAAAAATATTTACGTGTACAAAGATCATTGGATTCCTAAACCAGTGTCTTTCCAACCTGTTTCCCCAAAAACCTTACCTATGGATACCAAGGTACCAGAGCTTATTAATAGCAATGGGACTTGGAACACTCCCCTTATTCAGAACCAATTTCTGCTGCTAGATGCTGAAACTATTACTCACATCCCTCTTCCGCCTCATCCATCCCCCGATCAAGTGTATTGGTTCTGTGACAAACGAGGAGTATATATTGCCAAAAGTGAGTATCAATTGGCTTTTTTCTTGAACCATTATCAAGGTCCCTCCACTTTATCTTCATCTCAAGCGTGGTAGAAATTCATTTGGTCCCTCTCTATCCCACCTAAAATGCGAATTTTTCTTTGGTGAGCTCTACTCGACATCCTTCCAACCTCATGTAACTTATTTAAAAGACAGGTAATACATTCTCCTACTTGCCAAAGATGCAATAGAATGCCAGAGGATACCTTCCATGCTTTGGTGGGATGTCAGTTTGCTATAAAGGTACGGCGACTATCCCGCCTTGCTAATACTGTGTCTAATTATCCAACCATCAACTTCTCCTGCTTTGTTCAAACATTGGTTGATTCTCTATCCAAGGAGACGTTTGAATTTTTTGTGGCTTTGGCCTGGTCAATTTGGAGGGATAAGAACTTGTTCCTTCATAATAAAAGGGTATGACATGTCGAGCGTAGTGTTTTGGGCAGAATCCGTTATTGAGAGCTACCAACTCGCGCAATACTTTTCTATCGGAAGGATTTCTCCCACTCAAAACCATAAAGATGAATAATGGGCTGCTCCACCAGACCATTGGTACAAGCTCAATACAGATGCATCCATTAAATTGTCAAAAGGCTTTTGTGATATTGGCTCTATCATTAGAAACACAAGAGGGGAAGTTATGGCAGCTTCAATAGGTAAAAGGCTTTTTTCTAGGGGTGTGCAATTTGCAGAAGCAGATGTCGTCTTCCAAGCGATAAGAATCCTGTCAAGAACTGACGCAACCCTAATCAATTTAGTCCCTAAGATCGAATTTAAACCAAGAATTGAATGAAAGATCGACCCAATACTTAATGAAAGCATGAACCTTGGTATGTGAAGACGCCACAATCACCTATGGACGGTCTGATTGTTAAGTCAAGAGTTTGAACACCATGAAAATCTGATAAGTTCAAAGAGTTTGTAAAGAACAAACGAGAATTAACTCTTTCACCAATTACATCAAAAACTTATATGTTTATTAGATACAAGTACATTATATACGGTTGGTTACAAGAATTTTGGGAAATAAATCCTAAATCAAATCTGAATCTGAATCTGAATCTAAACAAATTGGAAACAATCTAAATCAAATCTTAATCTTAATCTAAGCAAATAGGAAAGAATTTCAATCAAATCATGATCCTAATTGGCTAAAATGTCGTATATTAATTAAAAGGGAAACTAGGAGATTAAAATAGAAACAATTAATTTGCTTCTCTAATAGCCTGCTCAAGATACGAGAAAGTATCTTAAAAAGAAAAATAATATATTTTCCCGCTATAACCAGCAAGCTAACTCCCTATTTCATGGAAGTGATTATTTGGAAACTTCACGAGCCTGAATCATGCATTTATCATGTGCGATTCCTTCAACTAGCCTCCACGAATTTAATTAAGCCCAAGTTGTTTGAATTAATCCATTAAGCGCTTCTTTGAATTTCTTTTCTCGAGCTCTTGTAACGGGTCCGACGGGAACTTAATAGGATCTTAATATACCTTATCCCACGTGCTTGTAATATTTTTATCCTTAATCTCAACATTCTCCTTCTCTTGAAGAAGATTTGTCCTCAAATCATCACCTACATCAAAAGAACCCAAATCAAAAACATTAAAAGTAGCACTTACATTGTAATCACCAAGCAAATCCAGTTTGTATGCATTATCATTGATCCGTTCCAAAACTTGGAATGGGTCATCCCCTCGATGTAATAACTTAGATTTCCTTCGTTCCGGACATTGTTCCTTGCGCATGTGTAACCACACCCAATCGTCGGGTTCAAAGACTAGCTTATGTTGCCATTTGTTAGCTTGTTTAGTATATTGCTCGGTTATCTGCTTAATGTTGGACTTCGCCTTTGCGTGCATTTGTTTAACAATTTTAGCCTTTTTCTTACTATCTAAGCTAATACGCTCAAAAATAGGTAATGGAGTTAAATCCAATAGGGTTAAAGGATTATAATCATAAACAATTTCAAACGGCGAATACCTAGTAGTAGAATGAACGGAATGATTATAAGCAAACTCAATATATGGTAAACAATCTTCCTAAGTTTTGATGTTCTTTTTAATGATAGCTTGCAACAGATTAGATAAAGTTCTATTCAAAACTTCTATTTGACCCATCAGTTTGAGGGTGACAAATAGTTGAAAACAACAACTTAGTTCCTAACGTAGCCCATAATGTTTTCCAAAAATTACTTAAAAACTTAACATCCCTATTAAAAACAATTATCTTGGGCATACCATGCAACCTCACAATCTCCTTAAAGAATAAGTCAGCAACATTAGAAACATCATCTGTTTTGTGGTATGGAATAAAATGTCATCAGCATACAATTCCTTAATATGTTCAAAACCAAGTAATTTAGCATTAAGTGTTGAGATTAAGACATACCTGTCGGAAAGTGCATCTACAACAACATTTTCCTTACCTTAATTGTAACAAATGACATGTGGAAATGTCTCTATGAATTCTACCCATCGAGTGATTGACACTAAAAAATTCACATTTAATAAGGATGTAATTATTAGTTTTTTACTTATTGTGTTAATTAACGCGTTCATTATTTCTAAATTATTTTAATACTCCCCAAATATATTTTATATTAAATTAATTTGTAATTTGTGTTAATTTTTATCTTGTTAATATTTTTCAGGAATAAAGATGGAATTAGAATCGAAAACGGGAACAAAGAAGAACTACTGGAAAAAAAATTGAAGAGATTTAATACTAAATAATAAATTAAATTAAATTAAAAAAAGAACAAAAGAACAAAAACATGTTGGTAATGGTCAAGAGGCCACCACGCCTCCTGACCATCACACAATTTAATTTTCTTTGTAGTATATTTCAAAAATTTTATTAAACAAAAAGAGTGTTATGTTTTCTTTCAATATGAGTAACTAATTTTATTAAGCTGAAGTGAAGGGTGAAGCTCAAAATTTTAAAATATTAATTATTATTATTTTCTCAAAAGAGTTTTTAAGTTTATTTAATTCTTTTCTAATTATTTTTATATCATGTTAATTTATAAATTTCACTGGATTTTATAGTATTTTGACATAATATTGACACATTAATATAATATGGCACATTAGGTACTTTATTTTATATTTATCCACACACATAGAATTAAATAATATTAAGTAATTGATAAAAGTGAGGCAAAATATAAATGAGAGAATATTAAAATTATAGTTTGAATATAAAGAGTGGATCCAAACCTTAGCTAATTTTTAAATCAATTTCAAATAATTTCTTTGCCTCGTACTTAATTTTCTTAGTTTCACTAGATTTAAAACTCATTGTGGTTCGACCCCGATCTCACTGGATTATATTATAATTATACACTCTTATACTTGAGAGTAATACAATTTTGAGTTGTGACAAGTTTTTGACACCGTTGCTGGAAAACTTTTTAAATTTGATATTAATTTATCTTTACTTTATTTTTATTTTTTAATTTTTTTTGTTTTGTCGTAACCATGTTGTATTTTATTCTCTTTTTGTAAAACTTCAGTCAGCACCCCTCTTCTTTTCAAACCTTAACATTATTCATAAAATTTGTGAAAAACTTCATCTTAGCCCAGAAATCTTTGCTAATCAGTTCCCAAATCAAATTATTTCTTTAAATTCTTGCAATTTACTTTCTGCATTTATTTCAAATGGTCGGTTCTATCGTCTGACTGTTATTTAAATTTTATTAATTTATGTATTTTTATTTAGATGGTCGGTTTTAACGCCAAGCATTTTAATTTCAGTTTATTTATTTTTGTGCATTAATTTATTTAATTTTATATTTTATTATATGGCTGGTTTTAAAATACTGCATATGTTGTTTCTTTAAATGGCTGGTTTAACAGCCTAATTTATTTATTTATTTTTCAGTTTGTTTATTTTTAAATAATGGAAAATGAAATATATTAAGAGGGGATTCTCTCTATTTTTCCTTTTTTTTAGGAAAAGAATAGGTAAAACTTGTGGATTTAATGAGAATTAAACCACGAGGATGCAAAATTGATTTAAAAAAAAAAAAGGAAACCCTAAAATATTGTTCACACTACACTATTCATGACTCTTTTTTTTTTTATTTTTACCTACTAGAACAAGGATGAAAAATTCAAACAAGAATGAAAAACATCAAATATAGATGGATCTGACCTTGATGCCTAAGCTCTGATACCAAATGATACGAATCCCATCAAGAATTGATGTGATCCTAATCAATTTAGTCCTCAAGATTGAATATAAATCAGAATTTAAATAGAACATCGATCTAATGCTAATGAAAGCACGAACCTTGGTATGTAAAGACGCCACAATCAGTTATGAATGATCTGATTGATAAGTCAAGAGTTTGAATGCCACGGAAATCTAATAAGTTCAAAGAGTTTGTAAAGAACAAAAGAGAATTAACTCCCTCACCAGTTGCATCAAAACCTTATATGTTTATTAGATACAAGTATATTATATAGGGTTTGTTACAATAATTTTTGGAAATAAATCCTAAACCAAAAATCAAATCTGAATCTGAATCCAAGCAAATAGGAAAGAATTTAAATCAAATCAAAATCCTAATCTAAGTAAATAGGAAAGAATCTAAATAAAATCAGGATCCTAATTGGCTTAAATGCCTTATATCAATTAAAATGAAAACTATGCGATTAAAATAAAAATAACTTATTTGCTTCTCTAATAGCCTCCTCAAAAAACAAGAAAGTATCTGAAAAAGTAAAATAATATATTTTCCTGCCATAACATACAAACCAACTCTCTATTTTCATGCAAGTGATTATTGAAAACTTTAAGAGCATGAATCATGCATTTATCATATGCGATTCCTTCAACGAGCCTCCACGAATTTGATTGATCCCAAGTTGCTTGAATCAATTCATTAAGTATTTCTTTGAATTTCTTTACTCGAACTCTTGTAATGGATCTGACAAAACTTAAATAGGATCTGAATATACCTCATCCCACGTGCTTATGATAATTTTATCGTTAATCTCATCACTAGGGGGTTAGGCTAGTAATTAATTTGAACCTCATGCCGTTGATTGTCGAACTTGATTCGCTCACTGTTCTCTGTTTGCTTAACGGAAGCTTGCATAGCAGGAAGGAGATTGGTTGGCTGGTAGCGGAGATCATTGGCCCGATGGCTAATAGATCTCACATCATAATGAAACACGTGCCTAGATCATGTAATCTAGTGGCTCACAATCGAGCAAAACTGGCTTTTTCCTTCCCAGATGGATACACTTGGATTAAAGATCCTCCTATAGAAATTGTCAATTTATTGTAACTTTTTTTTCTTTTAATATATAACTAGTTTCCCTTTAAAAAAAATTATAAGTATGACTTGCATATTTACTTTTTAACTATAAATATGGCTTAAAATTTTAGTAATAATTATTTCTGAAAATAGCACTAACAAATACAAATTATTATTTTCAATTTTAAAATATAAGATACATATAATATAATGATATCATATGCATACTTAAATTTAAAATGAAACAACTATAAATTTTTATTTCTATTTTAAAATGAAGCAACTGTACAAGTCCTTAAATTTTCTTGAATTAATTTTTTATATTATTTCTCCTATTTGTTTCATATAATTTATGTCTCTCGAACACGCAATTTGCAGCATTAAACAAAGATGAGGTTTAACGAACATCGGGTCTCATAATGGGCTGCTATGCCTTTTTGACTTAATTTGTTCCTCTTTTCCCCGTATCTTGTTACATTGTTACTGTTTATGTCTGTTTCATCATCATCAAATCTCTGTTTTTATTAATATTTAGGAAATTATCAGTCATATACCCTTATATAATACTAGTATCAAACGTGTTACAACACTTTTTAAGTGTATCACTCGTATATCCTAAGTTGATAAAAAACTTCTTCCGTCCATCAATCCGTTAACTGTTATTTGCGAGCGCTGACATCATAAGGGTAATCTAGTCTTTTTTAAAAAATCACATGTCATCCCATTTACCTAGTAAAAAATTACATGTCATATGATATATTTTAATAAAAAAAACATGTCATCCCATTTATAAGATAATTGTTAATAATCGCTAAAAAAAAACTATTTTACAACCAAATCTATTCCTCCAAAATTTAACCTAAATTGTTAAAGATCTACTCTTTCAAGATCCAACTTGAATTTTTTATGGTATAATATGTATAATTATAAATAATATATTGTTAATAATTTTTTATGGTACAAGATGAATTTTTTTATGGATAATTGTTAATGATATGTACTATTAATAATTCATAGTTTTTTAGCAAAAAAACATTATTAATAACAAAATAAAAAAATTGTGTATTGAAATTTTACATTAATTTTCAAGACAAAATTATTTTTTTACCTAATTTTAAGTTTAAAGAGTAAAATAGTCATTTTGCTCAAATTCTGTTAAGTTCTTAACGGTAATAAACGGAAAGATGGACGCCAAAATTCTTTTATTAACTTAAAATATACAAATAAGAGTAATATAAGTAAAAAGTATTGTAATACGTTTGATACTGATAATATTTAAGAATATATTGTTGATAATTTCTCTTAATATTTTAAATATTTTTCGAATCAATAAAAATAAAGTAATTCTTAGATCTCTGAAACGTTACAAGACAACAATTCCAACGGAATCTCTCTGGCCGATGCCGATGAGAGAGAGTCTTACGTGGGGTCGCCCTTTTGACAGCGACCCCTGCCTGCAGCTCATAACTAAGAAAGACACCAGTCAATAATTTAATTTCCTCATTTTCACGCTTTTCCAAGTCAAATACACCTTTAGCCCACTACCGCTAATGTCACTAACAACAGCAATCACAGCCGTACATTCAACATCACAGTCTTGCCAAGTTGTGATTATGCATGCATATGATCTTGACGGTGTTGACACTATTTACCACACTTTCAATTAAAGGAGTCGCCAATAATTTTCAAATTCTTGCTTTGGGCTATATTGTTCCTGGATTATTTGAAATACTCTTCGACTCAGTAAAAATTTATATAAATTTTGTTTTCGGCTTAATTGGAAATTATCTCCTCATGAATTTATTATTTTTAAATTGTCTCTTTTATTTTTAAAAATTTTAATTTATTCTTTCTTTTCATTAAGAAACAAAAAAAATCAACTCACTTAATTTTTTCTTTATTCATATAAATAATTCGAGATTTTAAAAATAAGTGGAACAATTTAAGATAATAGAGAATAATCCAAAATTTAACGCTTTTAGTATTTTTCTGTCACTATTGGGATCATGTATTATGTTCATCGTACATGATGATGCCAGTGCAATTTATTTAGGACAAAATAAAAGATCAATGATAGTGAATTGTTCGAACCCACAAAAAATTAAAAAATAAATTACAAAAGAAAAGGAAAAAAAATAAATTACACTTGATGGGATTAATTTTCAGGACAACAAGCATTTTCGGAATTTAAATCATTTGCCAGAATTTGGTGACCAACTCTACTCATGATTATCATTTTTTTTGGCCACTATTGGTTTTCCAAGAAGTTACGCTGGATATATATAAATATATATTCGCCCGTTTCAGAGACCTTGTAAAAACGGACAAAAACTATTGAATGAGAGCACACAGTAGTAACAGAGAGTGCAAATTGATGCAGAGTCATGAGGCACCAACTTGGGCAATAGAGTGATTCCCTTTCCCATGTGAATTCACTCATCGTTTTCGCTTTACGATGCAGACAACTTATCCCCCACTCTACCCCTCCTCTCTCTGACAACCTCGAGCACTGAGCAAAAATTTTCTGATTTTTTTCACATTACATGAGAGGGAAAGAAGGAACCCACTATTCCTTATTTTATTTAGATCTTTACGAAGTATGTTCAGGAAATTTCACTAAATATCGACGTCACGTGACCCGTCCAATTAAGATGAAGATTTCATAAAATAAATCTTGCCCTAAGTTGACGTATATATTCACTATATGTGCTTTTCGAAAGAAAATGTAGGAAAACTTTATCTAAGTTAAGATGATTAGTATTTTTATCTATTAAGTGTAGTCATTTTCTCTTTTATTGGTGTAATAGGTGATGTAAGATAACTGTTTGGTGTTTTAAATAGAGCTAATGATATTGGATTTTGGTATAATATATTAATTTGAAGTTTTTAATAAGAGAAGGAGAAGTACAACAATCTTGTTTTGTATTAAATTCTATTGTTTAGGGACTCTTGTCATCTCTTTCACTTAATATATATATATATTAATATGTATTAAAAAATTAATTTTATATTCTAATCTAATAACTACCCATTGTATCTTTTAAAAAAAACTAACCAAAAGATCAATTGAGTTTGCCTTTGAATTTTTAACATTTGAAAAAAGAAAAACTTGGCTAAGTAAATTTTCGGAAATTTTTTTTATCATTTTTTGGTAATTCAGATTTACAACTGGAAGCACTAAAATTTCAATTCATCCACTAGGCCGACATTTCAACTTTTTCTTTTTTTTTTCACCCAAAAAAAAAACAAATTCTAACCCTAGTAAATTGCTTGCTGCCCGTTATTTGTGGTCTATAAAAGCTCTATTGTGGTTTAGGTTTTGGCTGATAGATAACAGTCCACTGTCCCCAGTTCACACACACTCTCCTCTCACTCACTGCCTTCAAAATCTTTTGCTTTTTGCTCAGTTTCAGCCATGGCAGTAACAATGCTGCTTAGATCTCTACTCGCTCTCTTGCTCACCACCATCGTCCTCTTCTCTCACAATATCAAAGGTACTTGATTAATTATCATTCGTGTTTATATATATGTATATTTTTCTCTGTTAATAAAAAGCTAATATTTTTTATTCCATATCGTCATGTGTTTCAGCTACAACAATCACATTATTCAACAAATGCGAGCACCCAGTTTGGCCCGGAATACAAGCGAGCGCAGGCAAGCCACTACTGGCACGTGGCGGCTTCAAGCTCCCACCAAACAAGGCCTACACCGTACGCCTACCGCCCCTCTGGTCCGGGCGCTTCTGGGGTCGCCATGGATGCAGGTTCGACGCCTCAGGCCGGGGCCGCTGCGCCACCGGGGACTGCGGCGGATCGCTCTTCTGCAACGGCATAGGCGGCAGCCCGCCGGCCACCCTCGCCGAAATCACGCTGGGGCAGCAGCAGGACTTCTACGACGTGAGCCTGGTCGACGGGTACAACATCGCAATGTCGATTTTGCCCATCAGAGGCTCCGGGAAATGCAGCTACGCTGGGTGTGTGAGTGACCTGAACTTGATGTGTCCCGCGGGGCTACAAGTGAGATCCAACAGCAGAGTGGTGGCCTGCAAAAGTGCTTGTTTCGCTTTCAACTCGCCCAGGTATTGCTGCACTGGGAGCTTTGGGAATCCTCAATCCTGCAAGCCCACTGCTTACTCCAGGATTTTCAAGGCCGCTTGTCCCAGAGCTTACAGCTATGCTTATGATGATCCCACTAGTATTGCTACTTGCACCGGCAGCAACTACTTGCTCACTTTCTGCCCCCGCCATCGCCGTTAGATTTTTATACCCATTATCTACTACTACTACTACTACTACATACACTATCAAGTTCATTTGTAATAGATAACATTATTATTATATCATATGTTATGTTTTGTTTACTAGTAATAATATTATGGCATGTTAGTTTGTTTGTATCAGATGGTAATGTTGAATTGGCCATTATTATTAGTTAATGGAAATTATTAATTATTAACTATTACTATTTGAGTTGTTGAATGGAAAATAATTAAGTTTGAAACTAGGCAAGCGGCGTAAAGAAAGAAAGGCTATCGATAGTAAATTGGACTTCTCGGTATTCAATAAATCGAAAAGTGGGACATGTCGTGGGTGGTGGTGGACAGCTAATGGTAATAAATCTGTTTAATTTCTTCTTATTTTTCCGTTTTAAATCGTACATGGGAAACTAAAAGGTTTCTACTCAAAAGTTTTCAAATAAAAGATATGTTTGTTTTAAAATCTGATAAAAATATACTACAAAGAAATTTTTATAAAACCAAAAATTTGAATAGGATATTGTCTTTTATAAGTTTGAGTTTTTTTACAAAAATTCAAAAGTAATCCGAAACATACAGCGGATCTATCAAAGGATAAGAATGGGGCACGGTCCCTGTAAAAAAAAAGTCAGTACTTAATATTTTATATCATATTAATAATTACTTATTTACATTAAATTTTATTGAGTGAAAGTGTGATCGACGCTAGATTAACAGGAAATTTGAGCTTGTAAGCCATTCTGCAACCACTTTTCATATAATTAGTACTTTTGCTATCATAATGCCATAGCAATTGGTCATCCTTAGCCGACTTGACGATGCACAAAGATTGAAAGATAGATGAAACACAAGTCTCATAATAACAAAATTTATTAAATAAGTTTAAATTAAAACTAGTATTTTGAGTCCTTTTATATAACAATTTTAAATATTGTGAATTTATTAAAATAGATAAATATAAAAAATAAAATTTTTAAAAGAAACAAAAAATTGAAAAATATTTTAAAACTATAAAACAACTAAGAAAGATACGGAATTTTTAACTCGATCATAGTGCATAATAGCTCAACGACTCCGGGTTTGGTTCGTCTCGTTGCAAGTTTCGAAACAATATATTATACATCGAAATTTATGTCCTTTGTAAGGTAACTTACTAATAACACATAACCATCCTACATAATGACTTTGGCGTGAGAATAGACAATTGAAAAATTAAAAAAAATTATCATTAAAAATTTATAATTACAAAATTTAACATCTTGAATTTTGAAATCTATTTGTTTTATTAAATTTAGAAATATTCTTGTAAATATAATTTTTTTTAAAAAGATTTTGTATGATAAAATAATTTTATAATTCATTTAAAGGTAAACAGTTATTTTATTAAATTATTTAATGAAAAGTAGTATAAAAAACATATTAAACTTTTGTAGCAATTAGATATACATGTAACAAAAGAGAAGTTGTACATAGATAATTTTCCTAACATTTTCATCCCACTGATTGAGTTCTTAAAGTAGAATCACTCTCTCGTACTTGGTATGTGCGGCCTCCTACTTATTTACTATTGTTTTGAAATTGTTATAATCTATGAACATAAACAATCTAAACTCTAGTTATTAGAACTCTGAATACATATAAATACTTATATAAAGTGCAACATAAGGCTTGCTGAGCATCTGTAGGGCTCGAAGTCATTCCCTCAAACTTATAACGAGAGCTCAGAGAGCACGGATACCATTATTTTGATAAACATTAAAATGCTCCCCCAAATGGTGAGGATTGCAACCCGTCTTTACTTTCAAAAGAATCCATGTGTTTATAGTAACTGTTATGCATAATCCTCGCTACCAAAGAATATGGAAATCGGATGAGCCGGCACCCGTACGTGCTTTTCAAACAAAGCTTAAATAAAGCAACTGAACTCCTCGAAGCCAAGCTCCACATCCCTTTCTTAGATTGACGTAATTTCTTTCATCCAGCCCAATGTATGCCACTTTTTTTTTTTCTTTTTTTTCCTTGCTCTCTCTTTGAACCCAAAAAACCTCTTTGAATCCACCAAACCTTGCTATCACCCTTTGAATACCTTCACAACCAAGGGGTCTTATGGCCGCTCATAATATATGAATGATTTGGCTTGAACTTTCAAGTTGGAACTAGGAAGCTTACGCATTTGTGGCCTGTCTACTAGCTGAATTCTAGTCAAATGCAAATTTAATTTGTGCCCATGTAAAGGAAAAATAATTAGAACATCAAGATAAAATATTTATATAGAAAAAAGAGAATACGACGTTCTAAGGCCTTTTTTTCGGTGGGACAATTCTATGCACACGTGAGGGAGACAATTAAGGATAATAGAGAATATTACAATCATCTTTTATAAATCCCTATAGTGCTTAAAGGTAACAGGAAAGATTGTAATAATTTTCTACGAATCTTAAACAAAAAACTAAGGTGATTCTCAAACCCACCCTTCCCATGTAAACATATTTAACAAAAAAAGAAAAGATCTAGAAAGATATTAAAAATAGATCTTAACTTTCACTTTATTTTAAAAAAATTTATTTTTCACAATTTTATCTACCATTAAAAAACCCCTAAAATAGAGTAGTATTCAATACAAAGATTGAAGCTACACCAAATATTGAGCAATTGATAATTCAGGAAATGAGAACATCGAAAAGATATTACTTAGGCTGCATCCTCACTCTTCCCTATTAAAAGCGATAATTTTAGATTATCATACTCGTGAAATGACAATATTCACAATATTTCTATACTATAATAAATTTCAACTTATCCTCTATTTTTACAAGAATTCAGTTATTTTGAATATTATCATTTTACGAGGAGATAACTCAAAATTTATCCCTCGGAAAAATCCTATTTAAACTAAAATTAAACATTTGAACTAAAAATGCATGGGCAGGTTGAACAAAAGATAGCAATTTGTACATACCTTAATAGTTTCAACTCAGTGATGGCCACTATCCATGATCATTATAGTCTCCCGTGTAAGTGGCAAATTCAACCAATACCCCAATAATAGCAACAAACATTTACATCAACGCGCTTTTCTTGCTATTAACAACTAAAGAAATTGCATCACTTTTCATGCTACACGTTTAAGGAGACTAATCACATGCTTTTTGTTCATTATGTCTTGGCAATAAACTTGTGTGAATATTGCTCTCATTTATCCTCTTTGTACACTTTAGGAGAGCCATCTAATCACTTGTTTTTACCATTGTGTGCTGAAATGCTTGATAAGACTCTAATTCAAAACAAAAGTAAAATTCCTCAAAAAAACAAAAACAAAATTGTCTGGGCTTAAATAAAGCCCATCCCCTAGCCCTTCAGGAACCAGGCCTATCTCGGCCTGAACATTGTAATTTTGACTTAATTTGATGAGCTGAACTATCGGCACCCCCTTCCATTGTCTCCTGAAATCTCTTTCGCCATTCGACAACTTTAACCAGTAAGAAAATTACATAACAAGATAAAGTTACGTCTAATTGAACTTACACATTGCAAGTTTATTTCCCTAGAAACTATCTAATTGAACCCCACACTATGAAAGCAAACATGTCTCATTTAGAAAATCCTCGTGGATTCATTCAGGCGAAGATACCTTTGGTCATGGAATTACAAGGAAGTAAAAGCCAACACCGCCTGAAGGGAAACGATTCAAGCCAGATTTAAAGGAAGGATGAGAAAATCCTAGCATCAGTAGATATCTCATTATCTTTTATTTTTATTTTTTATTTTTTGAAGAGAACCAAGAATATCTTAACAATTTCATATCCAGCAATGGCGTCCACGTGTCAATTAAAAAAATTATATATTAAAAAATCATTAAATTTGATATTAAAAAAATTATCAGAGTACTCTGATCATTCCACTTACTCATGTTCCAAAGACCACCGATAGTCAACCCAAATGCAATTCCTAAACATATCTCCTTGACAACAGTTGGACCTTTCAAGGTGTTGGAGAAAAATTAAGTTTTTAAATTTTTATAAAATTTTTTTAAGAACCGCTCTCATATAATATATAAGAATATATAATCTAGAAATCATACTTTAAAAATCCGAGTTGACTTTTTCCGTTGAAGTGATTTAGGCTCCTAGATCATGATCCGCCACCACCACTCCTGTTAGAACACGATCCGCCACCACCACTCCTGTTAGAACACAATCCGTCACCACCACGCTTGTTGGATCACGAACTGTCACCAATGATCTTCCACGTTATGACTTAGGTTCGATCTGCACTTGACGTGTGGGCGCCTTTATCACTATCAAAGCAACTAGCACGAGAAAATTTTTCTCTCAATAATGGAGAGAAAAATCTTATTCTCAGATTTGTATAAAGTGGCTTCTTCTTTTCTTTAGAGAAAATAAGCTTTATATATATCCCTTTAGTGAAAACCTTAGGCTCCAAATAATGCCCTCTTTTAAAACTCATGTTTCTTTTTCTTTTAATAAAGGACCCACCATGTAAAAAAACATAAGGCCCCTTACACATAAACTAATTAAATGGAGCCTCCCACTAAAAGATATAATTAGGCTTTTGACCTAAATAGCTAGTTATCTTAATTATTAGTCCAGTATCGGTGCAGTCAATTAAATGAGCTAACCCGGGGATCATTTGGGAACATACAATAGTGGATACAATAATTAGGCATGTAATTAAACTGGCCTAATTATTTAATTCCAAATCTACTCCACTAAAAGATTGGAACTGACTTCCATAATTGTATGCTCGAATAATAATTCGTCCCAAGCCACATTGATTTTTTTACTGCACAATTCTTTGTACCAGATCGTTAATTAAATTGATATCTTAATTGTCCAATTAATTTAATAACATCTTATTCCTTGATCCTTACTGGTTTTCCCTAATGATCATTTTCAACATACTAAATATGTTGACACACTCTGGCCAGAGAATTCTATGATCAAGTGACGAAAACCTATCAAGAGATGTGTTGTACAAATTCTAGATTGTTAATCTATAACTCCAATACTCATAATTGCTCCCACCAAGATACCGGGTAATCTTGACCACAAGGATGTGTCGTGCCTATTGATAACTCAAATTGAATAACAATCACAATCATGAGATCATAATTAACTCAATATTAAGATTACAGTAAAATCAACACCTATGAGATTTAATAAGTCTGACAGTTATTACAAAGTTAATTAAATCTCATATGTGATCCAGTTCAATGTAGTTGTACTACATCAATAAATTCATACATGATTAAGACAAATCATTCAATAAATTTATTACAGTTTATACCTAAATAAAGTGCTCAACTTTATTTATCAACTGCGAACTAAATTTATTTAATCATAAGATAACTTGTATTTATGTCTTCTGTGAATCCACATAGTGATCACATAAATACATATAATATGATTAAATGGACTTTAATACAAATATAAATGCAATTAAGATATTTGAATAAAATACCTCATTAATTTTATTAATCAAAAAAATATTTATTACAATTAAATAAACACATGTTTTTAAAGAGCATAATTTCCTAACAATCTCTCACTAGCTCTCAAAGCATATCTAGCATATTGCTCATGCTCTAGGGCTCTAAGTGCAGGTTATAAAGGCTTCCCACTAATAGCCATTGTAATAAGATCTGCTATTTAGCATCTAATGCTATTTGGGGTACTGTCATATAATATTTCTACACTATTCCCTTATGAGATGATACTTCCTGTCAATATGTTTTGTTTCTTGTGGTTCCTTGGTTCCTTAGATTGAGCTACTGCATCACCATTATGACAAAATAGTTTCAGGGGTGCAGTTACAATAAGTATCACCTCAAGATTTCGTAGGAACTTGCGGAGCTATATAGCTTCTTTTGCAGCTTCAGATGTAGCCACATATTTAGCTTTAGTTATTGAGTTTGTGATACAAGATTTTTTTCACACTCATCCAACTAATAGCTCTACTTCCTAATGTAAACACATAGCCAGAAGTTGATTTTCTAAAATCCTTATCTGGCAAAAAAATCACAATTAGTATAACCCACTAGTATAAGTTCATCATCAGAATACACAATCATATAATTTTTAGTTCTTTTCGGATACTTTATAATATGCTTGATTGCAGTCTAGTATTAAGGTCCAAGATTAAATTGATATCTACTAATCATCCCTGCCGCAAAACAGATGTCTAGTGCAAAGTATGGCATATATAAGACTTCCCACAGCTTCTGCATAGGAAACTCGTCTCATTCTCTCTATCTCTTCAGATGTTTTAGGTGATTGATCCTTAGAGAATGTAATTCCATGTCTGAATGGTAATAAACCAGTCTTGGAATTTTCCATGCTAAATCTAGTCAATATCTTATCGATATAGACCGCTTGAGACAAGGCTAAAATTTTATTCTTCGGGTCTCATAGTAACTTGATACCAAGAATATAACTTGTCTCTCCCAGGTCTTCCATATCAAATTTTTTTGCTATCAAATCTTTATTGTAGTCAATACTCCTATATCGTTTCCAATCAGGAGAATATTGTTTACACAAAGAACTAGGAAGGCTATAAATTTTTCCTGAATTTTCTTGGACACACATAGTTCATTAATGTTCTGAATGAATCCAAGTGATTTAATCGCTTGATCAAATCTGATGTTCCATGACCAGGATGCTTGCTTCAGTCCATAAATGGATCTCTGCAACTTACATACCATGTGTTCTTGGCCTTTTTTGAATAAATCCATTTGGTTACTACATGTGGATGTTTTCTTCAAGATGCCCGTTAAGAAAGGTAGTCTTGACATCCATTTGTCAAATTTCATAATCTAGCACTGCAACAATGCAGAGCAGAATCCTGATGGATTTAAGCATAGCAACCGGAGAAAAAGTTTTCTCATAATCGATTCATTCTTCCTGAGTAAACCCTTCAGCTACTAATCTTGCTTTAAATGTTTCCACCCTTCTGTCTACTCCTCTCCTTCTCTTGTAGATCTACTTGCACCCTATAGATTTTATCCCATTTGGTACCTCTATAAGTTCTTAGACTTTATTGGAATATATAGATCCCATTTCTTGATTCATGGCCATTTTCAAAATTCAACATATCTATCTATTAGAGCTTCATTGTAACTAATGGAATCTTATTTATGTTCATCTGAGATAGCCTTATAGGTTTCTCCCAAAAGCATTTATCTCGCAGGTAACCTAGTTACCCTCTCATTACGACGAGGTTCTAAAAGTGATGGTTATTCAAGAATATTCCTGTGCTGATCAGCTGGTTCTTTCTGTTCTTCCTGTTCTATAACAGGTGTTGAAAGCTGAACAACAACCTGATTTCGAAAGCTGAACAACAACCTGATTTCTTTTATTTCTCTAGTTTTACCTTACTTTTAGGTTATAAGTCATTATATAGTCTTCCTTAAAGAAAGTAAAGAATATTTCTATAAATACATTCCTATCTTGAGGACTATAATTCAGACTTTCCCTTATTCCTTTAAGATACCGAAAACATGCAAGTTTATGAACACGAATCCATCTTCTTTATCTATGTTTCTAGTAGAAATACTAGTAAACTCCAAATATGAATGTGTCTCAAACCATGTTTGTGACTTTTTCATAATTTCTCAGAGTAATAGACACCGAGATAGATGAAACTAAGTTCAATAAACTTTTTAGTTTCAAATACTAGTATCTGGAATAAAAAAGGTAAATGATAAACCACTTAGTATATATCTTATCTTATCCAAAAGAATCTTGTTTCTCCATTTAATTACACTATTGTATTATAGTGTTCATTGACAACCAATAGTGCTTGAATTCTCCACAGAGATATTCTTTGTTTGGATCATATCAAAGTTCTTTTATGTTCTTGTCTACTTGCTTTCGTCTTATCCACGTACTCTTTTGAATTTCAAAAGCAATGGAATCATGACGCATTTAGACAAACATAAATTAAAATGAATATTCATCAACAAGATTGATAGAATACTCATAACCTCTTATAACATGTAAACTGATTAGTCCGTATGCATTTGTATGCGCTAAATCATCAAATACAATGTTATGCTTTTAGCTCAAAAAGAGCATCCTTTTCATATTACTTTTCTAAATAAGATTTATAGAGTTACAATGATCAATCTTAATAGGCCAACAAGTCTATCATTAATCATTCTCTTAAAATCTTATTATAGTTTATATGACTTAAGCATAAATATCAGAGATGATTTTGGTTTGAAGAAACATTTCTTTTCTTAGATAGATGCATATACTCTTTATCATTATATCTTGCTTTGAATAGATCAATAGACTTATATGATATAAATTGCCTTTTTAAACAGAGGATAAAAAAATAACAGTGTACTTCTGTTTATTAAAACAAGTCACTAAAATTAAATTCCTCTAATATTTAGAAAAATAAACACAAATATCAAAACTTAATATGGCATTGAAACATTATATTTCTCCATTCATCCTGTGGGGATGTTTCGTTTCTCTTGATGGTCCCTTCGAGGCCCATTAAGCAGTTTGAAATTTTAAACAGACGAAAGGAAGTTGTAAAATAAAATCTATGTAGAAAATTTTCATACCCAAATATATAAAACTTCAGGTTTATATGTATGAGATCTTTTAAAAATTATAATAGAAACTGGAACTTCAAGTTTTGATACAAAAATTAATATTTAGAACTTCTAGCTCTAATTTGTAAAGGACCAATAATAACTTATATGTTTTGGGTGTGCCTTTTTGTCCCTAAATAAAATAGGTATTATATTTCAGAGGATAAATTAAAGATAACAACCGAAAAGACTTGGATAATCCTCCAACCAAAGAGTAAATTCAACTAATACTTTTATGGTATGATTATACAGTATCTTAGAATATACCGAAACTCTAAGTATGCTACAGTAAAATCAACTTCTATACCTTTGAATTTGCTCTAGATGGCCACAAATACGACATATTGAATCTACTGCTACTCTATTTGATTTTAAGTTATAAAATCGTGTTTCAAGTAAATGATAAATACTTAAAGTGTAACAAATTGTTTGGGAGCATGGAATGGGTTGTCTTATGTATGAATTAGGAATTGCAAAATAAGCTGGACGCAGTTTAGATTCGAATGAACCCAAATGATCTGGGCCAGTTGAACTTGACTCGAAGATCAAAATAATCCGAATCCGACTATAATATTTTAAATCCAATATATCTAAGTCTGACACTAGGTTCATATTAACTCGAATATCTGGAACCTGATCGCGAATATCTTTATTTTAAAATTTACTAAATAATTAATTCTTAGTTATTAATTTTACATATAAAAGAAAAAAAAGGAAAAGAATCCCTAAAGGCCCTAAACATACTGCAACTGCCATTTCTCCTCTCCCCTCATCTTTTTTAATTTTCATCCCACAAAGCCCAAATTCATCATTTTCAATTTGTCGTCATCATCATCATCAATACTCAATTAATCCCCAAACAACATCATCAATTCATGCCATCGCCGTTCGTCTTCATTAATTCGTCGCATTGCCGTTCATGATTCATTGTCTTCATCGTGTCGTCATTCATTTTCACTAAGTCATCAACATACATGCTTCTTGGGAATTAGTAGTGGCTTGAGATTATATTAACATACATGGATCAACGTTTATCTTTAAAGCATGATTTATTTTAATTCACGTATGTTCAAGTTGTCTTGGCTGTTAGGAATTTATGATCCTTCAATTCATTGACTGAATTATTTTTGGAATTTTTATAACTCTAAACAAGTTTTTTTTTTTTCATATCCTTTAGTTATCTTGGTTTTAAACTTAGATTTTGATAACTCAAACATTTTTAGGTTAACTAGCCTTGACCTAGAGTTCAAAAAATTGGGTATAAATTTGAATCCGATATATAATATTGTCATTCGAGTCTAGAATTGGAAAGGGTAAACCCAGCCCCGGACTCGAATCCTGATTTTACCATCCCTAGTATGAATAGTATGGAGTAAAGGGCTTTTTTCTTTTGAAAAAAAATAACTTAGGGGTCATTTGTTTCAATCTTAAGTTTGAATTTTAATTATTTTTAGATATTTAGTAATGAGAACTAAGTTGCTAAAGCTTCACAAGATCCATTGAGCATCTATGCAAGTCCAATGACAAAGGCAAGAATCAAGAAAATGTAGAAAGCATTAAATGGATTAATTGAGTACATCTCAAATTCATGCCTTATTTAAGATGCTAATATGCCTGGATTATGTATTCAAGATAGTTAATGCTTTGTCAATGTTATTCAAGATTCTGAATCTGATTTAGATTGACTTGCGTGAAGAATAAACAAAGCCTTATCAAATTAAGAAGAAAAAATCAGACACAATCTTTGTTTCCTAATCTGTTCTAGAGACAAGGTGGAACTCTTAGTAAAAAAATACGATTTATTGTAGACAAGTTAAATTTTGGCAAACTAAGTATTTAATTCATAATAAAATTGTTGGGAAACTAATTGTAATTTATACAATTAATTATTTGGGCAATAAAATAAAAATGAAAAGAATTTATTAAATTATATTTATTACTAAGAGTGGATCCATAACACTAACTAATTTAAACTCATACTTTTGCTTAAATTAAGTTGCATATATTTAAATTTTATTTTCAATTTTTTTAGACAAACTAAAATAAACAATTTAAATTGTTTTTCTGTAAATCGAGCTCAGACTCATTGATTTATAATATAACTATGCACTCTTATACCTGAAAGTAAATTAAACACTTTTGAGTTGTGTCACCTTCAGAACTTATCAAGATTTCATCTTATGATGTTCTTTCTTGATTTATCCCTAATAATTTTTTCTTCATTCTTAAGTACAGCGTTAAGCCTAGATTTCTTATACTATTGGTTCTTATGTTTATAAATAAAGAGGCCCTTTTTTTATGCTCCTCATATTAATTTAAGTAAATTTGGGTAGGGGAATAGAAATAAAGAGGTTAGATATGAAGATAAGATTGATAACAATATGGGAAATATTAAGTTAAAGATTCTATCTTTTCAAAGCAGAAAATGATCTTAAAGCTTATTTAAAATGTGAAAAGAAGGTGGAATTAGTATTTGATTGCCATAACTCCTCTAAATTGAAAAAGGTAAAGCTTGTCACCATTGATGAAGAGGTTAGATATGCAGATAAGATTGATAACAATATGGGAAATATTAAGTTAAAGATTCTATCTTTTCAAAGCAAAAAATGATCCTAAAGCTTATTTAGAATGGGAAAAGAAGGTGGAATTGGTATTTGATTGCCATAACTCCTCTAAATTGAAAAAAGTAAAGCTTGTCGCCATTGAATATGCTATTGTTTGGTGGGATTAACTTGTTTTAAATAGGAGATGAAATCGTGAAAGCTTGTTGAGACATGGGAAAAGATGAAGGCTATTATGAAAAAGAGATTTATTCCAAGTCACTACTATAGGAACTTATTTCAAAAGTTATAAAGCCTTACTCAAGTGTCTAAAGTCATTAAAGACTACCACATGTAGATGGAAATAGCCATGATCTGAGTCAATGTGGAGGAGGATAAAGAAGCTATTCTAGCTAGACTCTTGGTTAGTTTGAACAGTGATATTATAAACATGGTGAATTATAACATTATATTGATTAGATGACATGTTGCATAAGGCCATAAAAGTGGAACAATAATTAAAAAGGAATGGTTCCACATGAATTGAGTAGAATTCATGTCTTCTTCAATATGAAAACCAAATTAGAATTAGAAGGATAAAAATTCTAATTTGAAGCCTAAAGCTGAATACTCCAAAGATAATGACAATGGAGGTGCACCATATCAAGGTAGATTTGATTGCTAACCTAGTAGAAATAGAGATGTTACATGTTTTAAGTGTTTTAAATAGGTTATATTGCATCTCAATGCCCAAACAAAAGAATGATGGTTTTGAAAGACGATGTAGACATTGAGACTGAAGGTGAATTTGATGATGAGTCTATGCTACCTTCAGAGGATGTAAGTGGAGTTGAATATCTGGTTGATGAAGAGCTTTTGGTTGCAAGAAGAGCTCTAAGTGTGCAAATCAAAGAAGATGATAAGGTACAATATGAAAACATCTTTTATGCTTAATGTCATGTTAATAATAAAGCATGTAACATGATTATTAATGGAGGGAGTTGTACGATTGTGGGTAGCACTAGTTTAGTTGAAAAATTAAATTTGACAACTTTGAAACAACGTAAATCATATAAGCTATAATGGCTAAATGATTGTAGAGAAGTTAATATAAGCAAACAAGTGCTTTTTTATTCTCAATTGGAAAGTATAGAGATGAGGTTATATGTGATATAGTGCTAATGTTTGCGGGGAATATTCTTTTGAGGTAGCCATGGTAGTTTGATAGATATGTTATTCATGATAGTTATACCAATATATACTCTTTTATACTTAATGAAAACACCATTACTATTGTATTCTTACCCCCAAGGCCAGTGTATGATGATCAAGTGAGATTAAAGAAAGAGAATAACCTGAAAAAGGAAAATGAGAGTTGAAAATCAAGAGAGGCTGAAACTAAAAAGAGAGAAGAAGATAGTGAAAAAGGAAGAAGTTCTAGTTAGAGAGGAAAGAAAAAGACAGAAAACAAATAAATTTATATGCGAATGAGAGTGTTGTTAGAAGAGCTTTAATTTTAAAACAACTTATGATTGTGCTTTTACAAAGAGGCCTGTTTAAATACTAGTGAACTGAATCCTTTTTCGTCTAGTGTTATTGTTTCTCTTTTACAGTAATTTGAAGATGTATCTTTTAAATAAATACCTAATGGTTTACTTCCAATAAGGGAAATTTAGAGGCAGGTGAGTGACCTTACAGAAAAAGGATATGAATATGAAAGCACAAATTCTTTTGCAATTCTAGTGTTGCTTGTGCCTAAAAAGGATGGGTTATAGAGAATTTGTGTTGGTTACTGTGTCATCAACGATATCATTATCATGTAGAGACATCTCATTCTTTAATTAGATGACATGGGTTCTTGTGTTTTTACCAAAATTAATCTTAAAATGGATATCATCAAATTAGGATAAGAGAAAGTGATGAATGGAAAACTAAATTTAAAACAAAATATGGCTTATACGAGTGGTAAATTATACTATTCGGATTAACCAATAGACCTAGTACTGTTATAAGATTAATGAATCATGTTTTGCGTGCTTTTATTGGTAAATGTATGGTTGGATACTTTAATGTTACTCTGATTTATAGCAAAAGCTCATATTTATATGTAGAACATTTAATTTTTTTTATATGTTTAAGAAAAGAAAATTTGTTTGCTATCCTTAAAAAGTGTACCTTTTGTACAGATAAGCTTATATTTCTTGGTTTTATTATTATTAATACAAGGGAATTGAGGTATATAAAGAAAAGGTAAATGATACGAACCCTGCCAAAAGCTGATACGACCCTCGCTAAAAGCTGATACGACCTTAATCAATGTAATCTACAAGATCAAATCTAAATCTAAAATTGAATGGAACTGTGACCCGATACTCAATGAAAACACGAACCTTTATATATGAGGACGCCACAATCAGAATCCTAATCTAAAGTAAATAAGAAAAGAATCTTAATTAAATCAGAATCCTAATATAAGCGAATATGAAAGAATCTAAATCAAATCAGAATCATAATTGGTTTAAATGCCTTATGTCAATTAAAATGAAAATTCGACAATTAAAAAAGAAATAGCTGATTTGTTTTTCCACTAACCTCCTCAAGAAACGTGAAAGTATCCAAAAAGGAAAGTAGTATATTTTCTAAATAGGAAAATATTCAAAAAAGAAAATAATATGTTTTCCGATCAGAATATGCAAGCCAACTTCCTATTTCATGGAAGGGATTATTTGGAAACTTCAAGAGCCTAAATCATGCATTTATTAGGTGTGATTCCTTCAACAAGCCTCAACAAATTTAATTAAGCCCAAATTACTTGAATAGACTCATTAAGTGTTTTTTTTTTAATTTCTTTACTTGAACTCTTATAACAAGTCTGATGGAAATTTAAATAAGATCTGAATATATCTCATTCCATATTCTTGTGACAGTTTTTTCCTTATTCTCATCAGCACGGTAATTCAAGATTGGCCAAAACTTACAAGTATGGGTAATGTTAGCAGTTTTCATAGATTGGCTAGCTTTCATAATAGATTTATGAAGGAGTTCAGTGACTTAGTAGTGTTGTACAAATTTTATTGAACTCGCAAGTGCACGAATCTATTGTAGAATAGATCAATAATAATGAGTATCGATCCCACGAAAAGGTGAATTTTAATTATATGTAGAATTAATTTTCTATGAGGGTGGTTGGATTTGTGGTGAAAGTAATTTAGACTATCTTAGAATTTAAATTGGAATGGCAGAATTAAATTAAAGTGGAAGCTATTATAATTGAAGCGCTTGGGTATTTAGATCCACATCAACATGCACCATGGGTTAAATATTCCTTAGTGCCAATTAAATCATGAGGGGTAAATCCACACCTCATGAACACACTCTAATCAATATGATGTTAAGGATTTATCGTTCCAAATAATAATAACCTTGTACTAGGGAGCCGGTGAAATCAGGGCGGTATCTAGACAATGTTATTATTATTTGTCGACGAAAAGTCAAAACATCCACAATAATTAGAGGGAAAGAGAAAATAAATTTATAAATAAAGCCCATGACACATGTTGAGACTTCACCTTCAGCCCAAACTTGAAAGAAAATTAGCTACTCATAATTGAACTACGAGCAAAATAGAAATTTATTAAAATACGAAGAAAATACAAGATAGAGAAAGAATTACAGAAAATAAAGCCCAAAAAAGGATTTAGAGATGCCAAATTAGGGGGGAGGGAGGCCTCCTTTTTATAGATACATTGAGTAAATCATGACCATCGGATTAAAAAGAGTTTGGACGCTCAGGATTATGCCACGTCATCAGTCAACAGTACGTAGTTTGACCATGTGGTTTGAACAGTGACACCGTTTGACCACGTGATTTGAACAGTCAACCGGCTTGAACAGTGACGCGGTTTGGTTGAAAATAATCCTGTGTATATGCATGTACCATACGCGCGATTTTTGGTCCACTAACATACTACCATGTCACCAATCAACAATGTATAAGAATTTTGTCTAATAGAATTGTGACATCTCATCAGTCAATGCCACATTATCGGTCAATGCCACGTCATCATTCCGTATGTGTGAACGCTGTCATGAATAGTTACATTACAATATCGTACATGTGAATAGTGTCGTACATGTGAATAGTGATATTTTTCTTTTTATGCTCCTCCTAAGATTTTCAACTGTCCTAAGTTCAAAAGTGATGTCCGTTTTACTGTTTGATTTCTCGTTCATTGTGAAATAACCATGATGCCCATAAAATACATGAAATATTTAATTAAAATAAAACACATGTAATTAAATCACAAGAAACTTAAATACATAAAAGTAAGGGTACTAGTAAGACTTGAAATATAAAATGACGATTTTCTCCTTTATAAATATTTATTTTCTAACACTCAACAAGTAGCACCTTTGACTGAAATAATAAAAAGGAATGTGGATTTTAAGTGAGGGGAAGAACAAGAAAAGACATTTAATTTGATTAAAAAGAAATTAGCTAATGCATCTTTATTTGCTTTACCTAACTTTGCTAAAAATATTGAAAATGGTTCACAAATAAGTATTAAAGCTGCTCTAATGCAAAAAGGACATTCCATTGACATAATTTATGAAACATTAAGTAGGGCAGCCTTAAATTACTCTACACACAACAATGAACTGCATTTATTAATTGGGTTTTGGAGACTTGACAACACTATCTTTGGCCAAAAAAGTTTATGATTTATACGAATCATGAGTTTTGAAGCATTTAAAAGGTCAATATAGCTACATAAATGCCATGCCAAGTGAGTGGAGTTTATTGAAACTTTTCTTTATGTGATCAAGTATAAGCAAGGTAAGGAAAACATTGTGGCTAATGCATTATCTCAAAGGTATGCCTTAATTTTTACTTAAATGCAAAAATATTACGTTTCGAATGCATTAAAAACTTTTATATTGGTGATTTTGATTTTAGTAATGTATTCAATGCATTTGAGAAAGTGTTATTTGGCAAATTCTTTGGGTATAATGGTTTTTTATTTCGAGAAAATAAGTTATGCATGCTTTTGATTGGTAACTTGCTTGTTAGAAAAGCTCATGGGGGTGGTTTGATAGGGCATTTTGGTATATCTAAACTTTAGGTGTTTTACATGAACATTTCTTTTGGGGGCTCATATGAAATGTGGTATAGAAAGGATTTGTGAGAAGTATTTACTTGTAGATGAGCTAAGTTTAAAGTTAAATCTTATGGTTTGTATACTCCTTTACTTATACCTAGTGAATCTTGGACTAGCATATCTATAGATTTTGTTTTAGATTTACCTATGTCAAAAAAGGGTATAGATTCCATACATGTGGTCATTGCTAGGTTTGTTTAAATTAATTATACATCGCATATTACTAATTTATTTTTCAAAGAGATTGTGAGATTGCATGGCATGTTTAAAAATATTGTTTCAAATAGGGATGAAAAGTTCTTAAATTTATTTTAGAAAACTTTATAGGGTAAGGTAGGAGCCAAATTTTTGTTTTCTACTACTTGTCATCTATAAATTGATGGAAAAACTGAAGTAGTTAACAAGGTTTTATCTAATTTGTTGTGTGCTATAATACAAAAGAATTTGAAAGTATAGAAAGAATGTTTGCCACATGTAGACTTTGCATATAGTGGGAGTGTAAATTCAACAACTAATTTTCACCTTTTGAAATTGTGAATGGCTTTAATCCATTAACTCCTTTGGATTTAACCTTTTTACCTTGGATGAGGGAATTAATTTAGACAGAAAGAAGAAAGATGACTTTATTAGGCACATCCATGTAAAAGGCAGGGCAAAACATTCAGAAGAGAACTGAACAATATGCTACCAAGCTAGCAAAAGGCACAACAAAGTTGTAATTGAACTAAGAGATTGGGTTTGATTGCATACGAGGAAGAAATAATTTTCTATTTAAAGGTGTCAAAACTACTTCCAAGGGGAGATGGACCATTTCAAGTGATTGAAAGGATCAATGATAACACTTATAAGTTGGATCTTTCAGCTGAGTATAATGTAAGTACAAGCTTTGATGTTGGCTTATTTATCCGCTTTTGATGTAAGTGAAGATTTAAGAATAAATCATTTTCAAAAGAGGAGGAATGATGAGAAACAATTTGTAAAATCTTCACAAGAACCATTGAGCATCCATGGAGGTTTAACAACAAAGGTAAGATCTTTTATTTTCTTTTTACCTTAGGTAATATTAAGCAATTAAGAAAACCTTTTTCCATTAGTAAAATTCAATTATATAAACGCATGTAATCCCATTAAAAATTTTAATATGAGTTTATAATAATAGCGAGAGCTTTTTTCTTTATTTCTTCAAAGAACATTCAGAACTCATCAAAATTTCATCTTGTAAGGTTTTTTTTCTTTTTTAAACTTATCACTCACAATCTTTCTCCTTTATTAAGTGTGGTGCCAAACCTAGACTTCTTATGTCATTAGTTCTTATCATTGTAGATAAAGGACAAAGGTCTTTTTTTAATAGTTGTTTGAATCTAAATTAGATTGATCCTTGGAAAAAGAACCTAATTGGGTAGAGGATCTCACTTATCTTTGTGAGATTTATGTAATTTAGAGATATTAGTTTGTTTGTTTTCTATACCTTATATTCGATTTTAAGCTATTTAGATATAAATGAAAAAAGTTAAATATTTTGATTTTTATCTAAACCAAAAAACATCTTAATGAAACTTTAATATTTTTTTCTCATTAATAACCCTATTACGTATATTTGTTTCCTACCATACAAATTATCCTTTTATTATTTATCATTTATACATTTTCTTTGTTATGTGCATATTCAGCTATCAATTTTTTTTTTGGTATTGTGAATGAGAATTTTAAACATAATCGAATTTTAGATGGTTGTGTTCTAAAATAGGTCCATTTCTTTTCTAATAGTTTTTTAATATTATTTAATAATTTAATTCTAATTCAAGTAATTAAACAATTATTGGATGGCTTACGTAATTAACGAGACAAATATGGTATAATATTCTAAAACACATTATAGGTATCAAATATAAAATAATATATGTATTAGATTTTTTTTTCATGCTTTGTTAAGGTACACATATCAATTTTTTTAATTAATCAAATAAGTTATTTATATCTTGTCATGTGTCTAACAAATTTGTACAAAGTATTGTTAATATTTATGAGCTTATATATGTGAAAATATTATATTTCAGATTTTTTTAAAAGCAACTTATTTAGACTTCAACCAAATTCAAATAAAAAAACAACTAAACATTAACAAATATTATTTATGAGGTTATATATGTCAAAATATCATATTTAAAATGTTTTCTTAAAAAAATAACTTAACACAATATTCAAATATTGTAAAAAGAATGTCATTTAGGTTTTAGAAAAAAAAAACAAATGCTACCTTATGTTTAATCAGTTGAGTAATTAAGTATGTTTATTTTTTCAATCTAATGATAATTTTCGGCTACTAAGCTATTAAATCAATTGTTTTAGCTTTTTGCTTAAACTAAAAAAAATTAAATGACATCATTAAAAAATATTCTCCAAAATATCCCTATTCAATTAATTTATATTCATCATTAACTAAATAAAAGTTACTAATTAGCGTTATTATTCATCTCTATAACTATAGCAGCAATAGATTATTATTATTTTTACTTTTTATATTCTTCAAATTAATATTATTTATCTTTATAATTTTTATGAATATTTTTCATATAATATATCACAAACTACAATAAAATTAATTAATATATTCAAATTTAAAATGTTAAGGGCGTATTCATTTGAACATGATTTATGTTATTAGAAAATGCTATCTTTTTTACATTCATTGAGTTATTTAATATTTATTTAAAATTTAAAATTTATAAGGGCTCAAATGTAAAAGCATTGATTCTCAAAATTTTTAAGTTAGAAAAAACAAACAACTTTATGCTTATTATCTGAGATACAAACCAAAAAAAAAATTCAGATTCAAACATTTATCTTTATTTATAATTTAGATTGGTTTAAGTTTATTCAGATAAAAAAATAAACACCACCTTAATTTTAACACAATTTAGAGTAGTTTTCTCTGAAAATGTGCTTTTAAGTTTAAAATACTAAGAGAAATGAATATTTTGTTGGGCTGTAATTATAAATTAGCATAACTTTTCGTGACTTCCGTAAAGTTTGCAAGTTGTAATTACATGGAATCAAGTTCCTATTTCCTATAGGATTTAGGAATCTTCATTTAGGAATCCTTTGCTTTGCATTGAAAAGATTTTATATGTACACATCAGTTGCTTCAATTGTACAGTAAACAATTGTCTTTTTGTACATATTGACTACAAATATCACTGCTAAGTCTTGCTAATAGGCAAACACAACTGGTTTTGTGAAGAGTTTTATGTATTTTTAAAACTTGTTCATTACTGTGAAGATGGTGATGTTGGGGTGTTTTTTTTTTATTGAATTTCATTATGATGAAATTGGTGGGTTTCATGCAATTTGAGTCTAACAAATCGGTGTGAGGTAAAAGACATTCAATCGACAATATGGAAAAAAGTTCACAAGTAATAAAGTAAGCAAGAAAGAGACTGGAACATATGTACTCTAGTAAAGACTTTCCTCAGAGCGTTTATGTCACTCCTAGTTATACCCTTGTCGTTGCTTCCGAGAGTAATCCAATTGTCATGGCTAACCACGACCATGAATCAAAACTTGTTGCCCAAGTTTTGAATAATAAATGGGTTTGTGTGCCCTCAACTCCATTCAGGCAGCACTGTGTTCAAATTAGTAAGTACTAAGAAGCCCTGAATCAATGCAAAGAACACTTCAAAATTGAAATGTTATTCAACTCTATCAAATTAAATTTTGAGAATATTGGCGAGTTGTGTAAAAGAATAAATGACAAGGCTATCAATTTAGAGAAAAATTCTTTCAAAGTTGAACAATATTTAAGTGCTCTGAATTTAAGGTGTATTGAACGAATTCATGGTAAGCAAGGCCTAGTGGCATTGGACAAATTGCACAATGGCTCATTGCTTGTATTGCCTACCATATTTGTTAACATGATTATGTTAATAATATTAATTTTGATGATAACAAACTTTAAATGATTTTTGATAAAATATTGGAGTAATTTCTTAACTATTGAAAGTCATAAAAAAACTCCATTCATACTTACAAAAGATGGGTTTTTAATTGGAAAAAGATTCTTTGCAAAATCGGGTTTAAAATGTATTTCTGGAAATAAACGGTAAACCGGTTATTTATAAACGGTTAACCGATTAAGACCAAAGAGCAAAAGTTTGCCTAAGCTCTAACCGATAGTGAAAAACGGAAATGGAAAGCGTATTGAAAACTAACGGTGAACCGTTTATTACAAACGGTTAACCGATAACATCCAGAGAGTCACCTCACACAAGTCCTTAGCCTTTTACTTAAAACGGATAACCGTTGTTCTTTTTGCAGGTTACTGGAAACTAACGGTGAGCCGTTTATTACAAACGATTAATTGATAACATCCAGAGAGTCATCTCATGTAAAGCCTTAGCTGTTTACTTGAAACAGATAACGGGTATTCTTTTTACAGGTCTCTGGACGTTAACGGCAAAAGGGTAACCATAAACGGCAAACCGTTTATTTGAAATCTGGTCCAACGGTAACTTTGACCAGCACAAACGGTTAACCGGTAACGGCTAACGGTGAACCGTTTTCGGACAGACAGCAATAACGACTAGTTTTTTAGCTCTAATTATAAATAAGCTCATTCAAATTCAAAGAAGACTGATCACAACACAACCATTGAGCTTATACTCGAGTTTGCAATCTTCTTAAAGCTTTAAACATACTCTTACTTCATCTATTCATACTTTGAGCATTAATTTGTAATCTTAAATATAGTGTGAGAGAAAAACAGTTTGTAATCTTTCTTTTTAAGTGATTGTAAGTGTTGGGATACACTTGGGTTAAGAGATTGGGGATAATCTCTCATTGTAAAAGTTATTGACACCTTGGAAGTCAAGTATAAGCAATTGAAACTCATTTTCTTTAATCACATATAACTTATTTAAGAACTTTCTCATTATTTTCTTATTTCATGATAATAGTCAAGGACAGAGTTCCACAATGATTATATCGCTCAACGAATGGATAGAATATAGTGTTCCATTCATGAACTAAGGTCGAAACTTCAGGTAGAACGTAGAGAAGCACAAAAGTATATAGAAGTGGTCATGAGGTTTATGGCTTCATTTAGTAAGGGTTCTTCCAAGCGCGCATACGGTGATTCTCCATTTGGACGCTTGTACATGGTGAGCAAGTTCCACATGCTTCAGTTATGTTCTTTTAGTTTCAAATCCGACATTAGTTCAATATATTCATCTCTTCTAATCAACAAGCCCCAGATGAGTATAGTCTAAACATTGATGTTGGCTATAGTTCGAACACTAATACTGACAATCATGATGATTTCCGTGTAAAGTTTACGAGTACAAGTGCATCATGGAATGAAATTCCTATTTGCTAAAGGATTGAGGAAACCTTTGCAAGAAGGATTTCCTATATGTGCAGTAGTGGCCTCAAATATATTGTTGTTTTCTTATGTAATGAAGGATTCCTACTGAGTCTCACGTCCCTAAATTAAGGTTTGATATGTGCACTTTAAAACACTTGGGCTCTCTCCCCTGCGAACAAGCAAATACAAATGCAGTGTAATTGTAAATTAGCATAAATTCTGTTGATTTCCATAAAGTTTTCAAGGTGTAATTACATGCAATCAAATTCCTATTTCCTATAGGATTTAGGAATTCTTATGCAGGAATTTTTTGCTTTGAAAACAATGATTTTCTATATATACAGTAACTGCCTGAATTATATAATAAACTATTTTCTTTTTGTACATACTAACTGGAAATGGTTCAGTCGAGTCGTATTAACAGGCAAATGCAACTGGTTTACGAATAGATCATGAGAATTAAGTTAACAAGTTCAGAGTATTATAAATTCTTAAAGCTTATTCATTACTGTGATAACGATGATATCGAGGAGATTCTTGCTGAATTTCGCTGCGATAAATCGGTGTGTAGTAAAAGATGTTCAATCGACTGCAAGGAAAAAAGTTCACAAGCAATGAAGCAAGCAAGAAAGAGACTAAGGACGGTAGTAAAGAATCTCCTCAAGCTGTCTATGTTACTCCCGGTTGTAGACTTGTCATTACACCTAAGATGATGAGAACCATCAAGGGAATACGGTTAAAGCTTCAAGTGATTATTTGGACATTCATGGAGGCCAAATATAAGGGCTAAAGCCAAAAAGACGCAAGCTGCTTTAAATAGATTAATTGAGAGAATGTGGACTAAAAATGTAATTCAAGATGCAAGACATCATGAATTGGGCTTGGAGAGAAGACCAGACATTGTTGGCATTATTCAAGCTATTGGGTAGCCAAATACACAATTTGGATCCAATACAGAAAGAGTAAATTCAGAATAAAATTGGTATTGATTGAGGCAGAACTAATGTGCAAGCTATATATCTTTGGAAAGATAATTAAGTTAACTTTCCAATGCAATTTACAGAGTTGGATTTCGAATTCTCTAGAAGGAGTTGTGACCAATTTATTACAGCTTGTTCAAGCTTGGAAATTCCAACGACTCATTTGCTTATTCAACTTCATTTATTTGTTTTGTTTCAAATTTGTTAATGTGTTAGGTAAGTCTATCATTGATGATGGTGGGCTAATGTTATATTTGTCAATGATAGCATTAATTATGGTAAGCTGCATTAAGTTTGTTAATAACTAGCATTAATAATCGTGGGTTGGTGAAGACTTTTGAAACACCATTTGAAAAACCTGTTTTAATGTTTCTATTTGTATGTTGAGGATCTTGGGTTTCTTTTAACATATTTAAACTCAGCAACCTTGCTATATAAAACAATTGGAGATTAATGTTATTTGAATTTGAAATAATTATTCTTCTTTGGTTCTTTTGAAAACTAGTGAACTTATTAAGAATTTGCATTCTTGTGGCGTTCCAAATCTAGACTTATTATTTACATTCTCATCTATATTTTGAGTGTGTCGTCAATATCATTCTCTATACTTTTGATTTATATTTTCTTAAGCATTAGGTCAATGTTTTGTTTGTCTTAAATATGTTTAGAACTTTCTTGGGAAATTAAAACTTCAACTTAAGTGTGGGTTTTAAAGTTTCTTTGTGGGGTTCGTATCACAAGAGTAAAGAAAAATCCGATTGTCATGGTCAGCCACGGCCATAACTTCAAACTTGCTGCCCGAGTTTTGAGTAATGAATGAGTTTGTGTGCCTCCAGCTCCATTCAAAGGGCAGCGTCTTCAAATTAATCCGTACCAAGAAGCCTGAAAAATGAATGCCGAGATGAACACTTCCCAGTTTTACAACTCTTTCAGTTCAGCTTTTGAGAACGTTGAGAGGTTGAAAGGAATCAATGACAAGGGTCTTAGTTTGGAGAAAAATTCTTTCAAAGTTGAACAACATTTAAGTGCGTCGAATTTAAGGTATATCGAACGAATTTATGGTAAGGAAGGCCTAGTGGTAATGGACAAATTGCACAATGACGGACCCATTGCTCGTATTGCCTTTCATATTCATTCGTCTCAAGGAAAACTGCAGGACGTTGCAGGAAAAAATTCTGAATGTAACAAGAATTGGACTCGAGTCAATGCTGAAAACTATAACAAGTCTTCGTTAGAATTAATTGCATGCATGTAGCTTCTAACTTGTAAAATTGCATGCATGTAGCTTCTAACTTGTAACTGGTACTAACAATAATTCTATCCTGCTCTTCCCACTTAATTTACATGCTTACTTATGTATGAGGTATTGAGGTGAGGTTGGTTATACATTATCAATAAGATCAAGCGAGCAAAAGAAATGAATTCCCAACAAATGAACATGCATTATCTCTGATATGCAAATCTGAAAGAAACAATGAAATCCCAACATATTGAATGTGCCTTATTCAACAATGAAATTGCCTCCCTTTTTTTAATTTTTTTCCCTTTTTTTTTTTGAGGTAAGCACAAGAGAATGAAACGGAAAAGTTCATTTTACATTATTCTCGGAAACAAGAGGCATTACATACTTGGGTTTGTTTTTGTATCCTTATTTCTCATCATATGTACGAATCTTCATACTTTCCCAGCAGAACCAAACAGACGCATCTTTTCAGCAACAACAGCTTTCATGGCTTCTTTTGCAGATGCTATAAGATGGATCAGATCACTCTTGGGCCTGCTGAGTGAGTCCATGTAAGCCTTCCGCACCTCTGTATTTACATTGAATTTTCTCACTCCTCTCTCAATACATCCCTATTCATGTCAATTCAATAAGATTGATCATGTAATCCTTGAATAAATATAACAATGCCAATTTATAATTTATGTTTTTAATTGAGTGCCCCAGAAAATAAAAAGAAAAGAAAAATGCATATAATACACGCAGGCATTCATTTTCTTTAAAAACCCACAACAAAAATCTCAAGATGAATAGATTTACCTTTATTAGTTCTGCAGACAAACCAGAAGCTCCATGAAGCACCAGTAAAACACCTTTCTTTGAGCTCAAGGCATGCAGGTCCTAAACAAACCACGATGATTAGGATAAAGCTAGGGTTGACTGAATGATGATATCCATCTGCATCTAGTTTCCAAAGAAATGAATGCACATAAACTTAATATTCTTGCATGCTAATGAAATTGGAAGAATAAGAATTTCTGCTTTTCCGAGTGCCTTTATCCATCAAGTAGAATGTTGAAGAAGGTAAGGAACGTAAACTACGAGAGAAGCTATGAATTTTGTAGAGGTTTCCATGCTGCAGTGCAGTACTTCTCATTCAATAAAATAAAATTTCCAAAAACATTTATGTGGGAAGTAAGTTTGGCATGGAACCAGTGCAATGATTTAGTTGTAAGTTAATAATTTATCACCCACATTGAATGTAATTAGAGTTTTGAACAGTGAAACATGCAACAAAACCAACACAGAATGAATTGTGCCTTAATGTTCGAGATGAAACGGTGTCTGCCTTTAAAGGATAAACATTATTGGCGAGATCTCAATCTTAGTGCCTTATGTTGAAGAAGAAAATGTATGACCCCTGTGTGTACTTACCTTCAGCAAATCAAGTCTAAGATTGGGGCCACTTGAAGGGTATTTTCCATGTACGTTTCCGATGCACACAGCCAGAGCATCTATGTCAGTCTCATCAATGAACTCTTCAGCCTGAAAATAGTGATATTCATTGTGATGATACTGGCAATGAAAAGTATTGGGAAAATATTTCTTGACAAATTAGAGTGCAACATAACCTGATTAACATCAGTCAGCTTTGCTTCATAATCTTCGACAGTCAAACCATCCTCTGTTCCAGACAACCTTCCTAGTTCAGCTTCCACAAGCATACCTTTTGAGTGGGCCAAGAAAGATATGTACTTTGTGTGTGAGATATTATCCTTGAAGGGAAGATGTGAACCATCTACCATGACTGAATCAAATCCCTGGGATTTGACTATCATAAATGAGTACCATTCCATTATATGAAGAACTAGTATGATGCTAACCATTTTGTAGCTGAAAATGGATCTCACAAGATGACACGATTTAAAAAAAAAAAAAAGACTAACTCACCAAAACAATGGCTTCCATAAGTTCTAGCTTTGAAGTTCCATGGTCAAAGTGAACAGTGATGGGAACCTGCGCAGTTAGATTAACTCCTTTACCAAATATGTAAAAGCAGTAAGAAAACAAGTTCGTTCATATTGACATTTATCTTACAAAAGGTTTAAGAACATCTATACAACAATATATCAGATTTAAAATTAAGTCATTTTCCCCTGGGCGGGCAATGTCACCTACAATTAATGAGACAGCAAAGGGGAAAGACAAATGCCCATGTAAAATTTTCCACATTGTTCAAAACATAGTAAGCTCTCAATCATGACTATTGTAAGTTCAAAAGGATCCATCCTACCAAAAACTTAATGAAGCTTCCATGCATCAAGTTTCTTATTCAACCCCCCCCCCCCCCCCCCCCCCAAAAAAAACCAAACAAAAAAAGTGGCTAGCTGCCAAATAATTTAACACAATTGAAGATCAGAATCTAAGGCCTTGAATATTAGCTGAAAACCGTGTTGGCTTGATATATTCAGATCAGTCTAATTGCAATTATTGCCAAATTGGCATAACACAACTCACATTACTACCAAATTCATAGTCTACGCTTATGCTCATTTAAATATTGTTCTAAATCCTAATTTCTGATAACATATGAAATGCCACTTACACTGGAATGTTCAGCAGCTGAGACACAGCATGCAACCAATGGGAATCCTCCTTCCTTTAAGGCACTAGGATGAATCTGGAAGAAGACAATACATAATTTGCAACTTTTCTGAAATTAAGATTCCAATAAAACTGAATGTGATTAATCAATTTTCTGAACTGAAATGCACACTGCAAAATGTAGGATAGAAACAAAAGAAATATCGATTCACCTACAGAGTAATATATAAGTTTGAAAATCAATTATCCCTTTGTTTTTGGGAACAAGTGGAAGTAATTCTCCTGAGAAGAACCATTTTATCACAGAATTGAATCACTCTACTTTTCAGAAAATCATAAAGCACTTCCAGATTGGGTCTTGCATCCAAAGAGAGAAAGATTATGGTAGAATCAAAAGATTTTCATTGACATAAATTAATAAATAAATCAAAATGCTATAATGACTCCTAATCTTATAACGGAACAACTAAGAGCATGTTTAGAGATACTTTCGCATACATTTGAATGCACTAGAACAGCTTAAGAGATAACTGTGGATAGAGTTCCATGGTTTTCGAATCCAAACACCAAAATCTATAAGGTTGAGATAAGTTTTATATTGGGTAGTAATCATGCTGGTAAAGAACAGATGTTTGCTGATTATTTTAGCTATGCCCTCAGTTTATACATGGGTAGTCAACCATGCCCCTTGATTAGAAATGTCCAGAGTACTTAATAAACATCTGAAACTGTAATGAAGTCGTCAATCTACATTATGGAACTTTAATTTAACATTTTGTAGACATAGAATTTGTCTCCTTTTCTTTATTTTGAAAGCATAGAATTTGTCCTTTACATGTTAAACAAAACAGAAGTTTGATCATAATCCTTTAATAACTTTTCAATTTGCGATAAGTTCTACCTATATTCATACTCATTTTGTAATGAAGGATCCATTACAGGTACGTTGATGCTAATACATCTTTTTATTCATTTTGGACAAGAAGAGAATGAGGAAGGAAATGCTACATAAATTGAAAGAAAACTTCAAACATATCTTCCAACCAGGGGAAGCAGGAGCAATTACTGTAGAAATCATTTTGTAAATATTACAGTGCTTATTGTATCCAATCATTTTCTGTTGATGTGAATAAACTGCTAACCGAGACCAAATTGTGGAAAAAGAGAGACTTTTCAGATTGAGATGAATGTGGATTATAAGAGGGAGAAACAAGATGATCTTAATTAAAGGATTAGCAAAGTACTACCAAAGTTACAAAAGAAAACAGCTGAAAGCCCATCACTGTTTTGTTATTGGGCTTTGCAACCCATACATCTCAAAATGCATCTTACCAATTAAGGTGTGGATCACCTCTTATAAACCAAACATCTCTTCCGTGCTTTTTCGATGTGGGATCTGCCTAGGGTGTTACATAGTACCCGAACTCCCATATTTTAAGTTCACTATATTATCCATATGACTCGTGATTTTAAAAGTTGGCCGGAAAAGGAAAATATTGGGGGTTGAAACCTGAGCATCCCGTTCATTTATAGTAGAGATTTGGTTATGCATATTGCAGAAAATATAGAAAGATTATATTAGTTGACCTTCTTGATTTCTAGGATTAGTTGTCTCATTTGTCTAATTTGTATATTTCCAAAAATTAGGAAGTTAAATTAGGAATGTGTAGTCCTATAAATTAACCATATTGTACTGGTTGTTATAGGTACTTAAAAAATAAGAAAAGATTTTATTATTCTCCTCTGTTTACATGGTATCAGAGCTATGGCAGAATTATGCCTGGCTTGAGTCCATGCAGATATGTTCATTGTCTTATTGTAATGGCGTAAAAAACCATGCCTGGGGTTACCATTATTGGTGATACCAATTCCACTGCTACATCTACTGGAATTGGCACAGGGGAGTTTCTACCATTGGGATCTGGAAACTTGAACAGAAGTGAAAGTTTTCCCATGCAATTAACCGGTCACAAATTGAATGGTAAGAACTATCTAGAATGGGCGCAATCCATTAAGTTGGTGGTCAATGGCAAGGTTAGACTTGGCTACATCACCTGTGAGACGAAGGAGCCGGAAAAAACTGATCCAACATGGAAGACTTGGAAGTCGGAAAATTCCCTAGTTATGTCTTGGTTGATCAATTCCATGGAGGTTTCAATTGGGAAGACGTATTTGTTTCTTCCCACCACAAAGGATGTATGGGATGCGGTCTGAGAAACGCATTCTTATCCAAAAAATTCATCACAGATTTTCGAATTGAAAACAAGACTATGGCAGACTAGGCAAGGTGATCGTGCTGTTTCTGAGTATTAAAACGAGATGAAGGCCCTATGGCAGGAGCTTGATCTCTGCCATGAAGATGATTAGGCCTGTATGACAGATAGTGTTCGTTATTTAAAACGAATTGAAGATGATCGTGTTTATGAATTTTTGGCAGGTTTGAATAAGAGCCTTGATGAAGCGTGAGGGCGGATTCTTGGCAGAATTCCTTTGCCATCAATCTGGGAAGTATTTTCAGAAGTACGACAAGAGGAAGGTCGATGCAAAGTGATGTTAGGAGAAAAAACCGTATCTGATCCAGAAGTTTCAGCCTTAATGACAGGGATTAATCACAATAATTCCCCATCCCAGGCACGATAGAACAAGAAAGGAGAAAAGGTGTGGCGTGATCACTGCCACAAACCATGTCATACTAGAGAGACTTGTTGGGATTTACATGGAAAACCTCCTAATTGGAAGCCACGAAATTTTAGTCTGTCAAACCGTGACTCAAAGGCCTTCCATGGAAACACCGCAACTACAGTTATGAACACCTTCATTCAATAAGGAACAGTTAGAACAACTGTATAAACTTTTTCAGTCCACACAAGTGACTAATCCAGTATCTTCTTCTTGTTCCTTAGCCCAGAAAGGTGATTATCTTCAATCTGCTGTCTTAATGTGTCCACTACTCCTCTTTGTCCATGGATAATAGATTCAGGTGCCACCAATCATATGACTGGATGCTCTAAATTGTTTTCTTTCTGTAGTCCTTGTGCAGGCAATCAAAAAATGAAGATTGCTGATGGCTCCCTCTCGATAATTGCTAGGAAAGGGTCAATTGTTATCTCTCATACTCTCGTTCTTCACAATGTCCTTCATGTTCCAAATCTCTCTTGTAATCTTTTATCTGTAAGTAAATAACTTGTGATTTAAAGTCATGTGCTAAATTTCTTCCAAATTATTGTGAATTTCAGGAGCTGGATACGGGGAGGATGATTGGCAATGCTAGAGAGTATGGCGGTCTCAATTACTTTGATGATGGGTACTCTATGTGTCAGCAACAGCAAATTTCAAATCTCGGAGCATGCTTTAGTTCTACTGATGATAAAATAATGTTATGGCACCATAGGTTAGGCCATCCTAGCTTTTTATATTTAAAGTATTTGTTTCCAAACTTGTTTCGTAATAAACTTCTATTGTCTTTTCAATGCGATATTTGTCAATTAGCTAAACACCATCATGCATCTTTTCCTATTCAACCACATAAAGCATCCAAGCCTTTTATCCTTATTCATAGTGATGTGTGGGGTCCCTCTAGGACATTAACCAATTTTGGAAAAAGATGGTTTATAACATTTATTGATGATCATACACACTTAAGTTGGGTCTATCTACTGAAAGAAAAATCTGAACCGGAACATGTTTTTAAAAACTTTTATAGTATGGTTGAAACACAATTTCACACAAAAATTCAAGTGTTTCAAAGTGACAATGGGAAGGAATACTTTAATCAAATATTGGGGTAATTTTTCTTAGAAAAAGGAATTGTTCATCACAGCTCTTGTACTAACACTCCTCAGCAAAACGGGATAGCAGAACTATTGGTGAATAACTGGTATTTCTTACACTTATGATCAGAATACAATAGTACAAATATATAGCTTTATAATGAACTAATTTAGGAAACTATCCTAGCTAATTGAGAAAAGTATCCTAGCTAATTGACAACAATACACGCAGCTATTCTAGGAAACTAGATCAATTCTAATAACTCTATTTTTGGTACAATTTCCTTTTATTTGAATTAATATCTTGCAACACAGAACAAAAAAATAAGCACCTCCTAGAAGTAGCTAGGTCTTTAATGTTCATCACTAAAGTTCCTAAATACGGGAAGCAATTCTTACTGCTACATATCTTATTAACAGGATGCCATCAAGAGTTTTGAACTTTTAGACAACATTGACAGTTTTAAAAAAATTCTTTCCAATGACACATTTGACTTCAGATTTACCTTGAAAGGTCTTTGGATGTGTTGCCTTTGTATACACAATCATAATAGGGATAAGCTAGATCTACGGGCTGTAAAATGTGTTTTCCTAGGCTATTCTCCTACTAAAAAAGGGTATAAATGTTTTGATCCTAACAAACAAAAATATTTTGTCACGATAGATGTTACATTTTTTGAGTCTCATAAAGTTTTTTTAATCCTCCTCTTCAGGGGGGAAAGGAAATCAAGACTTGGTGTTTGAGCTTGACATGAGTACTAATGGTAAGGCAAATATTGAAACTGCAATTTTAAATCCTAATACCTTGAATAAGGAGGATAGGAGGACTACCTTAGTGCCTGAACATAAAACTGACACTAGGATAATAGACAAGACACGCTTCAATGATGAGAGGTTATTCGGGAAAACTTACATTAGGGTGAAACGGATTCAAAGTAAGAAAGATGCAGCTATACTTCCTCAACGCCATGAATTTGATCTAATTCCAGATCCAAAAAACATTGATTCTACAAATCCAAGTACAATCTCTAAATTTATAGAGTCTCTTTATCTATCCCACATGTACATTCTGACCCTCTAGATCTTCCCATTGCTCTTAGGAAAGGAATTAGATCATGCACTCAACATCCCCTTTCCAATTTTGTATCTTATAAGAACCTATTATCATCTTATCATACTTTTGCCTCACAATTGTCAAGTGTGGATATACCTAAGTCTATACAAGAAGCGCTAAAGGTTCCTAAATGGAAGAAGGTTGTTCGTGAAGAAATGGAGGCTCTATAAAAAAATGGAACGTGGGAGATGGTTTATTTGCCTAAAGGAAAATTGATTGTTGGTTGCAAGTGGATTTTCACTGTGAAATACAACTCAAATGGATCCTTGAAACGCTATAAAGCAAGGTTAGTAGCAAAAGGTTTCTCACAGACCTATGAAGTTGATTATCAAGAGTAATTTGCTCCCATAGTCAAACCAAATACCATTCGAATACTACTCTTTGTAGCTGTTAATCTGGAGTGGCCGTTGTTTCAACTGGATGTTAAAAATGCATTTCTCAATGGAGAATTAGAAGAGAAAGTATACATGGGTGCGGCCCCTAGCTTTGAAGACAAGTTTGGAGGGAAAGTGTGTAAATTGAAGAAATCCCTTTATGGACTGAAGCAGTCTCCTCATGCTTGGTTCGAGAGATTTACCAAGTTTGTTAGAAAAGAAGGATATAGTCAGGGACAATCTGATCATACAATGTTCGTGAAACACATACATGGTAGAAAGATTGATGTCTTGATTGTATACGTAGACGACATAATACTTACTAGGAGCGATGGTGATGAGATGAGTAGGTTGAAGAGGCACCTGGCATCAGAATTTGAAATTAAGGATTTGGGTCACTTTCGCTATTTCCTGGGTATGGAAGTTGCTAGATCTAAAATGAGAATTTTTGTGTCACAAAGAAAGTATGTTCTGGACTTGCTAGAGGAGACAAGAATGAGTGGCTGCAAACCAAGTGATACGCCTGTGGATCCTAATAAGAAGTTAGGAGAGGTTTCCGATGGAGTTCCAGTTGGTAAAGGTTGATATCAACGTCTTGTAGGGAAACTCATTTATTTATCTCACACAAGACCTGATATTGCCTTTGCCGTTAGTGCTATAAGCCAATATATGCACTCACCTTATGTGGAATATTTGGAGGCAGTTCACAAGATTCTTAGGTATTTAAGTACACCTGCAAGAGGGTTGTTATTTAAGAAGAGTGATCAAAGGACTGTAGAAGTCTTCACAGATGCAGACTGGGCAGGCTCAGTTTCAGATAGAAGATCAACATCTGGTTACTGTGTCAAAGGAATTAGCAGATTTTATGGCAGATTTTGTACAGCTATCTTAGCAGATTCTGTGGCAGATTTTGTACAGCTATAACAATTATCTTTATGATTGTAAATCTTTTATTTAGGATATACCAGCTGTAGGCTAATTTAGATAGTTCTGTATATGGTAGTTTAGCTATGTTTAGGGCTAAACATAAGCTTGTATTCATAGTATATAATGAGAATTCTCCTCCAAGAGAAAAACAACTTTTGCTCAAAATTCTCTAAGTTTATCATACTGTACGTTCTTATGGGGAAATTTAATTACTTGGCAAAGCCAAAAAAAAAATGTGGTTGCCAGGGGTAGTATTGAAGCTGTGTTTAGGGCCACAACAAATGGGGTTTGTGAGGTGTTATGGATTAAAAGAGTCCTTGGGAATTGAAATTAGATATTGAAGCACCTATGAGACTGTTCTGTGATAATAAATTAGCAATAAGCATTGCAAATAATCCAGTTCAGCATGATCGTACGAAGCACATTGACATTGATAGGCATTTTATGAAAGAAAAGCTGGAGAATGGAGTTATTTGTAAGCCGTTCATCACTTCAGAGCAACAAACAACAGATGTTCTTACCAAGGGATACTTCATACTCAATAATGGGTAATGTTGAGGTGACTGAATAAAAATAGAGCATGGCATGAAGTAAGAATTTGGAAAGCTTTTGGAAAATTATCAGTTATCTACCTTAAGTTTACCCTGTTATAAAAAATACAACAAAATTTTTAATTTATTTAATTTTGCAGCCTAAGTTTGTAATTTGTATAAACCTCTCCCAAACCGTTAACTGTCGTTCATAATTGATGACATTATAAGGGTAATCTAAACATTTAACATTTTAAATATTTAGGGTGAAACTGTCCAATTCACAACTCTAATGATAGTTATGCGTAACTAAATGTCAGTATTTGGTCATGCCAAATTGCATACTGAACTTTGAAACAAGTGAATCTAACCTGTAAAATGGCAGGGCTACGTTCTTCCTCAGCAGCAGCAACAACTGCTTCGACTCCTTCCATGTTATAGACATTGAATGCTCCAACAGCATATTCACCTTTTTCTGCATTCTTTATTTGGAATAATAATTGTCAGTATCTGAGGATATATTTACTAGTAAAATCTTTGAGAATGATCCTTACAAGCAGAAGCTCCTTAGTTGATGAAATTCTGACTGGGTGAGCCCAGGACCTCACTACATTTGCGACTGCATTATTGTCACCAACATTACCTAAAGCAAATTTCTAAATTTAAGATCTAAATTCATAATCTAAACAGCATGCAGAAAGAATTGAAATAGAACTCAAATTTACCAGGAAACACAACATATGGAACTCCTGGATGTCTACTTTCAGGACCAAGCTCCCACAAGGGAACACCAGCTAGAGCTTGTCCAACAACTTTGGCACGTTTTGCTTCCAGAGCTTTTGTAGCAATGTCAGAAGAGGTTATTCCACCCTAAAACAACCGCAGTAAGTGTATACATAAAATCATCAACAAGGTTGTGAGCTATGCATGCCATCAATTCATAAAAACATACTCAGCCAACCTTTTTTAGAATTTGTCTTCAGATCTCAAAAGGGGTTGAAAGTCAGGGATATGAATAGAGAAAATTTCCGAGGGCTTTCGTTCTCCTAAGTTATTTTGATTGACATATTACATGTCAAATATACAGAACTAGTCAAAATAAGTGACCTGATCTTAAAGTCAGGGATACGAACAGGACAATCTTCGAGCACTTTCATTCTCCTAAGGTATTTTGATTGACATATTATTTGTCAAATATGCAAAACTAGTCAAAATAAGTAACAAATGCCTTCATTTTTGTAAATCACTATTTAAAATGTGATGTCTGAAAGGTTTCAAACATTAGCTTTAATAAACCTTGTTAATTATTGTGAAAATAAGTTTTAAAGAATCATGTAATATAATTACGTAAAAAATAATCTAACAATTTTTCTGTTAATTCGAAAATAAAAGCAGATGGCATTCAATAAGTTAGCCAGCTGCTGGTTCAATCATACCAAAGGGCTGCTCAGTTAGTGAAAGAATTTAGTGTACCTTTGCAAGAATGTAACGAGGTCTTGTGGTTATCCGCCTAACTATTTCCACCATCGCAGAACTCACCTTCAAATTGATTTCCAAACTCTCAGAAGGAGCTGCCAAAAATGAAAAAAATAACATGTCATTGGATAAAATAAAAAAGTTATCTTTGCCACTTGATAAGGAAAGGAAAAGCTCTTTTATATCCAGGAAACAACAAATGATATTATATGTCTTTTATGATACTGAAGATAACTGACATACCAAATGCCTCTCAATATGGATTCCATTTGTAGTAATATATTTCACGTGTAAATATACTCAAGGCACAATTAGATGAACAGGTAGCAATCAATAGACAATAAACAATTGAGATTATTTTTTAGGAAAACTAACTTTTTCCAGTTATGAGTACTCGGCTTGTGATTAATAGAGTATCTTTCCGAGCCTGAAGGAAAACATCTACCATCTCAGCTGCTCTAATAATTTCCTCCTGCCTTTCTTCTGATGACTTCATGGCAACTTTATCAACAGAAACCTATTCATAAGAAAGGTTAGAGATAAGTTCCCTTGTGCTAACAATAATGGGCACGAAAAGAGGCTCAACTGTAGTTGGCTGGCTAAAATAAGCAACTGAAAACAAGCTGATACCTAGGATATATATATAGCTGATAGATTGTTTCGATATTCTTTCAGTAAAAGCACAGAATAAAACAGAGACATTTCATGCTGGGTACCTCAACGCTTCTTATGAAACGACCACTCTGTGATATAAGTTCTTCAACCTGTGGAGTGTTTAAAAAATCATTCGTGAATCACATAGAAGAATCAACATCAAGATGGAATTCTGAATAAGCAGTCAACCTGTTTTGTTGTTTTTGGTACATAAGACCCCACAATTATGAGTCCACCGGTATTTTCTATTTTATTTCCTAGATCCTTTGGCAGAATAGGAGCTTTCGCAACAATTCCAATACGGGCAGAAACAAAGCTAGCAGCAGTGCGACACAAAAAAGACTTTCCCTTTAATTCCGCCTGTCAATTTGATCATAGGATAAGAAAAGAACATTAATGCTTTCCGCAAAATGCTTTCCGCAAAAGCAGGTATAGGTTAAAAGAAATAGTATAAGAGCAGCTGGATATCTTGCCTGGATCATTCCAGCAGCAAAGACAGCAATGTCTCTTTCACTAGCAGCATTTACTATGCATGTAGATCCCTACTTCACAAAATATATTAGAATTGTGGTGAATTATTCAATGTCCAAATGCTTAAATTTCTCACAATATCATAAAGAAGCTTCATGTGTTAACTTTTCAAGAGTGCAAAATGCATGTGTCACAAAATAAAATGTATAAAAAATACATTTCCCAACCCTTGGAGATTTTCTTCATGCATCCAGGATAAATTCACACAACGGCTTTCCCTGGTGTCATATTGTACGGCGCAAAGCAATAAAACAAATGATCAATGATGCAACTGCTTTACTTTGTTTCATAGATCATTTACCCTTTTCATTTCTGTTAGCAGCCTTTCAGCTATACATTTATAATTCTATAATACATGTAAGAAAAATCAACCATATTCAAATATTTAAATATGCTACTTTCTGTTTAGTCAGCAACTAGTGGCTGTCAAGTCGACATCATTTTCAACTTTTTTTTTTTTAAACTGTCACTCACCACATTTTACAAAAGACTCGGATTACGATTTGAAAATTTATTATTTAATTATGACTCGTCAATCCAATTATAAAAATCATTTATTTCCTTATATCATGTCCAATGAATCTATACAAATCCAGTTAATAACAATTGAAACATCATACTCTATAACACTAAGAGCTTATAGATATTGCTAAACTATGCACACAGGCAACCATTGGGGGGGGGGGGAGGACACTAGAGATAACAACACACTAAGTAGGTAATTTTTTCCAGCATGCATTTAGCGCATAACAATTAGAACCAACTCAATTCCAAGTTAAGCAGCAATTAGTCTAGTGAAGAAGCAATTTTGAATAGCATCACTGCATTGTTAGAAAATGTCTTTGAAGATGTACGGTTCATAAAACTTTAGCTTCTTTCCTTTCATCCTCTTTTTACACCTGTAGGTACTAAATGCTTTTCATATTGAAATTAGACATTGCATAAACATTTCTCCAAAAAAAAAAAAAAAGAAATGCGATTGAGACCTAGTTGTAGCATGTAAGCATTCAGATTGAATCCTAATTTTCTCATTTTCTTAAATGCAATGAATCATTTATAAATCTGCGGGTGGTTTTCAAGATACAAAAATTCCAAATACGTTATTTTATTTTTAGTTGTTTTGATAATTTTCCAACAACGTTGTTTAAGTCTTTAACTACATACTGGAAGAATAGCTCACAGAAGCATTGCCTGGGCCAGTTCATGGATATTCCAGTTCAACTGGCCAGGTTGGTCCAGGTTTTGAAGCCATGATCACCATTATAACTCATTAATTTTCATCCGCATTAAGAGCCAACACATCTACATAAAGTAGGACACATCTATAAATACCCTTTACCTTCTGCAGACTGCAAAGACGCTCACACACAGCATCTGGTCCTCCTTTCCTCAGAAGTTGGATGGAAATAGAAGCAACACTGCTGGCTGGGATGCGTCCGGATGTTTTCTCCTCTACCCACTGAATTTAGATACAGATAATTGTGAAAAGATAATCAAACCTCAAATCACTTCAGCTATTTTTGAAATGGTGTGCTTTTCAAGTAGAAAATATAATTATCTGTACCTCTCGGAGGTTTGAAGACTTGAAGCCAAAAGAAGCATCTTTAGCAAATTCTGTGTCTCCAGCAGGAACAAGCCTACAAGCAACATCATTTAAACCATGACAACTTCAGCAAATCCGATCTCTGACTCTCTGAGTATGTGTGCGTCTTACAAAACGAGGAACAGAAAAGGAAGTAAATTGTACTGATCAAGATCTCCAACATAGTGTACATCCTCAATAGTATAACGGCCTCCTTGAAGAAAAAAGGGGCAAATTATCCATGCATCCATCTCACCTAGTACTGAAACAGCAGCATCTGCTTCCTATAGAAATATGACAGCAGTGTGTCATGATGCAATTAAAAGTTCAACTTGCAATACTACTGGCTCTATATGGTCATATTAGTTATAACAATCCTTGCCTCTGGAAAATGACCACGTAATGTTGAATCACCTCTTAAAACTACTGTATATTCAGTATTCTCAACTGAATTAGCTGCTGTACGTAAGTTTCTGCAGATATCTGTAATTAATGACCTAGCCTGTAAAATGTTAATCCTCCAGTCAGAAACACAAGTCTGAAAAAAGTTGGCACGAAGAAAAACTCCTATGACAATGAGAAATGAGCAGGAGGGATTTTAAAAAAAAAAAAACCCACCTACAGAGAAAGCACATTACCTTTTCAGAGCTTAGTGCTCTGGAGTTAGTCAAAATGAAAAAACATAAAGGCTTTTTTCTAAACTGCTCAACAAGTGACGCAACACTCCTGCAGAAAATAATCCAAGTAGAAAAACTTAAACAGAACCTTTTAGAAAGATCCAATGCTGGGAAAGATCTTATGTTCTACCTAGTTTCTAGTTACCGAATAGAGTAAAATCTAAAATGTTACAATATGCAATATAAATTCTAGCCATAAATTCCAACAAAGTCAAGCTACCAATCAGCAAAACAAAAGGACAAACTTAAAAGAGCAAAAGACTCACCATTCTGTTAGAACTTCAATACCGTGAACAGTTTGGGTCCCTGTTGGATCATCATCTAGAACAATCAGGGTCTTTGCATTCTTTTTAATCAGTCCTTTTATATCATCAATGGGATCCAGAGGCCATTCAGATGGAAGAGATTGCAAGACAGCTTCTTTCTTAAGAACGGGTAACCTTCCTTCAACTTTAACACCAGATAGTGTCTCATAGACCTATAGAAATTAAGAAAAAGTAGTAAATCCTTCCTGTTTCTTTTATGTATTTATTCTAATTCAGAAACAATTCGTGTTGGATCAGCCTACAAACTACAGCTTAAGGGAAACTATCAGGATTTAGCATGTTAAACATTAACCAAATCTAGTTCAGTCTCATTAAGCAGAAGCTTCAGATTTGATTCGAATGAGCATAACCATGTGTGTGATAATTACCAACACTGCAAAAATCAATATTCACACTCAAACTAATTGTGGATGACTCCATATAAAATGTCATGAACAAATTTCACTTTTTCCATTGAGAACAAAAGGCCATAAACAATTTGCTTTCCTAATTTGAAGAATAAGCCTTAGATCATGACCTGGCATTAAAGACATACCTTAACCACAGCAGCGTCATCTTGACGACCCCAGCCAGCGGCGGAGCCTGCTCAATGGTAACGATGTGAGAATTTAATGGCAATTAACTAGCACAAATGCTACAGATAGAACGTCATATACAACAAATACTAAATAGGAAAGGACTTCCCTGCCTATATGCAATTTCACTTTAAAGATGCATTGCTGGTTTTCAATAATGGTGGTAATTTGTGACACAACACCTCAACCGAATGCGATTATCAATCGTGTCAAATCTGTTTCACCTGTTTAATTGTGTTGGGTTCAGATTTAGAATTCCGAACATGTCAACCCAGTTATGACATAATTAAATATGCAATTAATCATATCTTTTAGATTTTGTTTTTCCCCGATAGAACCATGTTATAGTTGTCAAAGTTCTACTTGTATTTGGACAAAAGTTGATGAGTGTTTGAGTAGGCAGTACTACAAAATATTTTAGAGAAAATTTTTAAAAACATGTTAAGCGGGTGTAATTTTAGGATATTTATTAAAAGTATGTTAAATGAGATGCACCATTATGATAAATTTAATAATCGTGTCAGGTTAGTGTTTGGAATTCTTAATACAATTAATAAACGGCTCAAAGCCATGTTGACCCTAAATTGACATGACATGCTAACCCAAATTGCCACCATTCTTTGGAAGACTTTAAGCCATATGTCAGAAAACTCCAAGAAACTATCCTTGTTGCATACACAAATTGGAACACGACTCATATTGTAACACCCCACACCCGGCTTTTTACCCATTTTTGACTCCCCATATATAAGAGAAAGAGAGAGGGAAAGAAAGAGAGAGCTGAGAACCGAGAGAGAGAGAACCCAAACCGTTGACCCGAACCCGACCCGGACCCGCGAGTTTGACCCGGCCGTTTCTCCCATTTCCGGCCACCGTTCCGAGCAAGCTTGGTACCGTTTCGAAGCTTGAGAGACGAGCAACGTATCCATGTCGTCCTTGCTGCCGGAAATCGATCGGAAAGCCGCCGATCGAAGCCTTGAAGTTCCGCGGAATCGCCGGCTCGATTCGCCGTGATTTCGCCGGTTTCCGGTGAAGCCATCATTCGGGTTTTGTTTCTTACCCTTCCCTCTGTCATTTCCGACCAGCCATGGATGCCGGGGACGTCGTTTTGCCGTTGATCGGCCGTTGGAGGATTCACGGCTTTGGGAGCTCGATTTGCCGCCGTCACCGCGCGTGGGAGGTCACCACCGCCACCATTGGACTCAGCGTGGCTGGCACTTTCAGTTCTGAGTTTTCCCGTCGCCGTCGGAGGAATTCCGGTGACCGTTGACCGGCAAGGGCATTTCGGTAATTTCACTGTTTAAGGGCAATTTTGTAATTTCAGATTTTGTGGGTATTTTAGTAATTGTTGTAATTGAGGATAAGTTGGTAATTTATGATTTGAGGTTAATTTGGTAATTTTGATATGAGCGTATTTTTGGTAATATTGAATTCAAGGGCAATTCGGTAATTTCACAAAACTTTGGGGTGATTTTGTAATTTATGAAATCAGTGGATAATTTAGTAATTTGAGGTTATGGCAGTAAGGTGATTTGTGATTTCGAGGATAAATCAGTAATTTAAGTTGTTAAGAATATTTTGGTAATTTTACGCTCCGAGGGTAATGTCGTAATTTCTAGCATTGTGATTAGTTCTATGATATGAATTGAGAATAATTTGGTAATTGAAGATTGTGTGGATATTTTGGTAAAATAATGATGTTGAGGGCATTTTGGTAATTGTGGCATGTAGGGGTATTTCGGTATTTTGTACATGCGGGAATAATTATTATTGATAGATATTTGCTTCGAGAAGTATTATGTAAGATTAGTTGTATTTCAAATTTACGGAGAATGATTATGTCGTTTCCTTGATTAGGAGGATCCGCGAACGAGAATCAACCTGCGGACGTTGTTGATACCGAGTTTGGACATTGTCATTGTGAGTGGAAAATACAAAGTTTATTATCATAATATATAATGATTTTATGATACAGTGCAGTATGTTTTGATAAATAAGTATTTGATGCTTCGATTTAATGATTTCTAGAAAATTGATTTTAATAAATGAGATTTGAAAAGAAAGAAAGATTGGTTTACAGTTTTAGCTTGGATGCTTGAATTCGTTACTGGCTTAGTGGAGGACTCTCGAGATGTTTATTTAGTTATGAGATAAGTGGGCGAAGGACGCACTGCGAGAAGCCCAAAGAGAATGAAAGTGAAAGTTATGAAAGTTAAGAGAGTGTCCTACTAAGCAGTAATCGAATGAAGGTAGCTCAAGTAAGTGGTTTAAAAGAAAATGTGAAAGTTTGATAAAGACAGAATGAGATTTCGATGATTTGTTTTACGATATTTCGAATACAATTGTACGTCACTGAGAATGAGTTTGAATAGTAATTTTATTGTCGTTTTTGAGTAAATGCTTTATGAAATTGAATGGATTTGAGATATGCTGAAGAAAAAGAAAATGAGATTTCAGATGAGATTATATGTTTTATGTACATGTGTATAAATGTTATTTGAGAAATTGTTAAACAGTACCCTTCCCTCCAGATACAGAGAAACATGTAATGTGATACAAATGAGATGAGATGAGATGAGATAGAGGCCTTTGGGGCCCGTCTGAACACACATAGAGGCTTTGGGCCGTGTGTTTGGGCGCTTTTGCCTTTTGGGGGCTTATGCATGCACAGATATTGAGATGTATCAGTTATGAGATGAGATTTGCCCTATCTATCCGTTGTAGTCTCCGGGGCGTGGCGGTACCCAGATAGTACGTCATTGCCTGTCCGTCGAGGTCCGGATATGATGAGATCATTCCCTTGGGTACTTGTTTGATGATAGTTTTTGATATTCAGTATTTGATATGATAAGTGTTATGATTTCCACCGATTTTACTCAGATTAATGTACAATAGTATTTCAGTGACTTATTTGAATTAAATATATTTAAATAAGTTCTTACGATGTTTTGATGAAATTGATTTGAGAAATAAATTAGTTTAAATAAATTTATTTTTCAGAAACTAGTATCCACTCACTGAGTTTTATACTCACCACGTTTTTCTTTTATCATATTATTTCCCCCACAGGAGATTTGCAGGTACATCTGTCGACTCAGCATCGATAGTTAGATTTGTAATTATGGCCACGTGATGGTGCTAGGAGTCTTAGATTTTATATTTTGATATTTGGGAATTGTGAGTTGTATTTATGATTATGTTTTTGTATTGAGGATAACCATTGTATTTGTTTTTATATTGGAGTGATTTGTGTGATATTTGAGATGATGACTGAAGAAGTTGGATTTGAAGTTTGGATGGTTATTGAGATATTATTGGGAGTGTTGTTTTGTAAATTGTCAAATTGGGATTGTTGTATTTACGGGGGAGGTTCTGCCGAAATTTCGGTAGAATTCTTAGATATTATTATGAGTATCGATCCGATTTTTACGAGTTTAGACAGATTCGCCCTGGGGGTGCGGGGCGGGTCGTTTCACATATACACTTCTTTTCAATGTAGCAGGCCAGTGTTTCCCAAAATACTTTATTTGACACAGGAACTCAGTTCGGAAATGCATAATCAAGGAGCCACCTTCCAGTTGCTTACTAGATTAAGCTAAAAAGGAAGATGAAAATCTTGGTCAAACAAGATTAATAGATGATAACTAAAAGACAGTAAACTCAAAGGAAAATACGGAAAGAGGCAAGCAGCAGTATGATATTCCCTCAATCTCCCCTTAGTAACACATTAAATCTTAAAATTAAAGCTAATAAATAATAACTTTTTCTTCACTTAATTAGCTTCATTTCTACTTATAGTAAACATCAATGGATTCACTATGAAAAGATTTAACTCCCACTAATATAGAGTTGAATGCCAGCACCAAGTAAAGAACACTTCATTTCTAGACTGTCTACATCGATTCTTATTAGAAATAAATAAAAAATTGAAAAGCATATAGCATTTATATAGCAAGTCCACTCAGTATAGCATTAAAATGTCAAACATGAGTACAATAGAGACATATAACATTTATATGGCAAGTCAATTCAGTGAAGCATAAAATGACAAACATGAGTACAACAGAAACAGAATACACTGCACCTGCAAGGAACAGTTGATGCGCAATGGTAGACATATGCAGTGGAACTCTTTGTGACGAACATTCACGGGCAATAATACCCTGTAGAAATTTAACGAGGTTAAGAAAGACAGCAGCTACCTATTAGTATTGAAATAGTATTTATACGTTCAACAAATTGGGGGGGCCAGTGATCTAGCTAACCATATCCTTCACAAAGATATCAAGGGCAGAATATGGTGTATAGTCATTGTCCAACATATGTGGAACACGATTCTCAAACATCCTGCAAAAGAAGTAAATTTGGCAAGGACTCATTTATAAAGTTGGAATACCCATGGTAGTTTATTTGTTTTATTTTTTTAAGCAAAAAGAACAGTAATAAAAATATAAAAAAAATGAGGGCTGCTTGAAGCTCATTTTATTGAGGGGAAGCTGAATTATTAATTTGTAAATCATGATAACCACAAGCTACAGAATTGTACAATTATACACATATATACAAGAACTATGGTGCCACTAGCACCATCTGACCGTGCATAGTTACAATTACTATACATGAAAGCTCGATCTATGGTATGCAGAGGGTACAATTATGCTTTGCTCTGTGTTTGCACATGTATAGCACAAGAGAGAGGTTGAAATCTTATTGAGAGATAACAAACATTAAAATGCTTTAATTATGAAGAATTCTGATTAGAGTGCATGACTGCGCACACCTAATCAGGACTCCATCATGAATCCAGCATTGGGATAGCAGATGAAAATTTCGGTTATGGCAACGTCTAAATCACAGAATGCACATACATTTACTGAATTTTAATTGCTACTATTCTAGTAACCTTTCAAGGACTTGACTAAAATATTAGGACATAACTTTTTGTTTAATAGCATAAATACCCAAGTGCTTCTATCATCACTACTAAGGTGGCACATGCAACCCCAGCATGCTTTTGTACAAGCAGTTTAATATGTTAAGTAAAGATTAAGCAACTGAATTCAATAAAAGATGGCTCGCACCAGTGCACAAAAAGCCTCCCCGATCCTATGAATGTCATATGTACCAATAATAGCATTTAATCTCTGGTGCATCCCCTAATTTGATTTGGGTGACACATAGATAGAGTATGCCCAAAAAAAAAAAAAAAGCATATACAGCTAAATATTCAAGCATGTGCACATGGAGAATTCAAACACAATATTTCGACTTTGATATCATATTAAGTAACCAATGCTCCAAAAAATAAATAAATAAATAAACTTAAGCTTATAAAAAAGCATACAATAATACTATAGAAAATCTTTGTAATAGTTTGGTTCATGATCCTGAAACAATTTTAAAAAATTATAATAGGATCCAAAAAACAAAAATTGAGTTGCATTATGAGGATCCTTAGTATTGACCTGTGTTGGCATAATATGTTTCCAAATTAAAATTCTATAACAAATACATTTGAGATATCATTTCAAAATAATAAATATAAAAATATGATTTTAGTTTAAAAAATCCAATCTAGAATTTAAAATAATCATAAGGTTTATTAATTTCAGTTTTATCAAGTCATTAAAGTTTCTCTGTATAAACTTGAACGTGACAAATTCATCTATACCATATGGCATCAGAGAGATAGCCAGAAATTGTCCTGTTGGAGCCCTTGCAAAATATAATACAATTTCGATGGACCAGTATCTGATGACATTAGCTGACAGACCTAGAGTTTTCCATATTTTTACTAATTGTTTTTTTATGATGAAGAACTGATGCAGATTAGGAATCCCTATCCAAGTTAAATCAGTTTCCTTTATTGTAAAGTTTATTGGTCTTTTTCTTAAATAGTTTAGGACTTTGTTTCCTTTTTCTTTATGGTTTAGGATAATTACTAGAAGTATAAATAGCCCTCTCTTTTAACCTTAGAAGGCATATTTGGGTTCAGTAATATTTTCAATTTTCAAAGCTCTGTGTGAGTTTTGAGTTTAGTCAATTCTCGGCATTCTGTGAAATTTTATCTTAACCCCCTAGATTCATAGGTATTCTTTTGAATTAACGTGAGTTTAGACCCTTTTTTTTATTTCGGTATTCTCAAGAATCAAGGAATATTAGAACTAGGGGTGGGCATTCGGTTCGGGTTAGCTTACGAAATCCGAACGGGTTGAACCCGAACCGAAATAAAGACCCGATTGGGTTAGCCTATATACACACACACACACACACACACCAACATTGCTTCCTTTCCTTCAAATCCCTAATTCCTCTTCTTTGTGCTTTCACATTTGCGCTCCATAACAGAACACCCAGCACGTAGTAGTGAGCACAGACAATCACACACGACATACCCATGTGCCACTGCTGCTGTTGATTCCGTTCAGAGCACCAGCGTTGTAGGCTTGCAGCTTCTAGCCCTTCCTCCTCCCTTGAGTCGATTTGGTTCCTCATTCAAGACTTCAAGCTACTGTTGCCTTGAGCCAATCTTTAGTCATTTGCGTCTGCTCCAACTGTTGCTGTCACTGCCTCCGGCTTCATTCAAGGTCGTCAGCTGCACAAGTTTATGTATGCGGTTCCAAATGGTGTATGAATGGTTGTTTGCAAATCAATCTTCTTTTGGGCATGGGTAAGAGGCATTACTGGCGCTGAAACTGTTCAATCTTCTTTTGTGTAATGAGTTTTTGTAATTGTTCCTGATTCAATTTCTTAACATTGTAATTGTTGTTGTATTGAGTGTTAATGGTGATGGGTATTAATGTATTATATAGTCATTTGGTGTCATTTTTTATTTCATTTTTGCATCTGGAGTTGGGCTGGTGTTTGATTTTGGAATTTTAGGCGTTGCCTGGGTGGGATATGATTCATTTTGAAATTGAATTAAACTTCGGAATAGGTTGTAACCCGAATTAGAATCAAATCGAAATCTTGACCTGCATTTTCAACCCGATCCAACCTAAAATGCGAACCAAGCCAAATTAAATTTGGTTCGGTTAGGTTCGGGTTTGTATTTTGAACCCGATTAGGTTGAATTCTCCAACTTGGATGGGTTGTAACCCAAACCGAAATCCGAACAACCCGAACCAAAACCCAATTTCCCCACCCCTAATTAGAACAATAAATTTCTACTGCATCAGTTTGGTATCAGAGCTAAACACTTGGTATTACAAATCTAGCCCCCATCTACCAGCAAACCTCCTTTATTCCGGTATTCTCAAGAATCAATGGAATATTAGAATATTAAAAATAATACGGAAGTTTGAATTTGTTTAATTTTGCACCCAATGTACACAAATTGTATCAACCATCCACTAAAACGACATAATTACCCTTACAAAATGACAAAACAAAAGCAAACACAATTATAGTAGTGGTTATTTTGTAAGGGTAATTCTATTTTTTTTGTGGCAACTGATACAAATTGCAAATAATGGGTGGAAATCGAACAAATTCAAACTTTTGTAGCATTTTTTATAACATGGCAATTTTTGGGTGGATGATTGATAATTTCCCTCATTTTAATTATTTGTGTATGACACATACCAAGAACTTCCTCCACCGGTGGTGATGATGTTGAACAAAACTCTGGTATTCAGACCTAATCGAGCTCCAAAAGCCATGGCCTCGGCAGCTGATGCAATATGGACTCCAGCAAGCAACTGATTAGCCATCTTTACGCCACTAGAGAATATTACATGAGAAAAATGTAAAATGAAAATCATTCCCAGCAGACCAAATATTTTAATTAAATAATAATACAATTGAGATATACCTTCCAGCACCACAGCCCCCTTTAATGATGTAAAGCTTCTCACTTAATGCTGTTAATGGTAAACCACCAAGGATCAGCCCATGGAAATTTAGATTTCTTTCCACCAAGAATAGATTTTATACTGCATGCTCCTCACCTGAGAGGACTGAACCCGTACTTTTAAGCGATTCATCCGTGCCAGCAGCCATTATCTAATAAACAAAATTACTTTTTAGCCAACAAAATTAATTAAATCTATTTCCTTAAAGGAAAGGTCTTTGCGCACCGTCAGTTCTCCCATGGATGCCCTTTTAACACCACCAGAAACAGGAGCATCTACCAATTTCAAATCCTTCCCTTCAACTATTGCAATTGTAGACAAGCGAACATTAACCAGAAACATGAAAGTAAACTATAGGAAAATATTATAAAACTCAAGAATTACAGAAAAAAATGACAGATAATATATTAAACTATGTTAGACCAATGAAAACTTGAGTTAAGCGCAAATATAAAGGGGCAGGGGCAGTTTAGTAATTTTCTTATTAATTAGGATTCAAGTATAAATAAGAGATTAAGGAGTCATTTAGAATTTATGTTGAATTTTGTCTAGTGTTAGGAGTAATTAGGAGTTTGGGAGAGATTGACCTACCTCTCGAATTATAAGTCAAGATTGTTCTTTCTTTTGATTTAATCAATAAAAATCAGCCCTAATTTAGCCCTAACTCCTATCAAAGTGGTATCAGAGCAAGAATCCTAGGACAATGGCAGCAAAAAAAGTGGACGCACTTGAAGAAAAACTGAAAGCGGAGATTGGACTGCTCAAGGACACCATTGACGAGTGATTTAATAACGTTCAACAATAATTTTCATCCCTTGAAGCCATGTTATTGAAATTGACGAAACTCCACCTCAACCCACCACCGGCAGTGTCAATAGGCCAATGCGGCGTGGCGGCAGAATGATCTGGCGAAACAGAACTTGTGCTCGCGACGGCATAGGGGGCAGAGGGCCGAAAACTACCAGTCTCGCACAGTTAGGGGTAGGGGTGGGCATTTGACTGAACCGAACCGAACCGAACCGTATTATGACAATATGGTTCAGTTTGGTTCGGAGCAAAAAACCAAATGGTTCAAAAGTTCTGAACCATTTGGTTTTTTATTTGGTTCAAGAAAAAATTAAAATTAAAAAATAGTTCAGAATTTATTTTTTTTATTTCTATTTGTTAGTTAATACATGATATTATATATGTCATAGCATACACTTTATTTTATTGTTGAACTTTATTATTGTTAAATTTTATTATATTGGTTATTATTATGGATTTCTAGATTATTTTTGGAATTTATTGTGTTAATTTACTATTGTTAGATTTTATTATATTTTTTATTGTTCGCTAATTTATAGACTCAAGATTATTGTTGTATTAATAACGTATTATTATATTATATTTTTTTATTAAATAATTAATATATAGGATAAAATCAAACCGAACCGAACCCAACCAAATTAATTTGGTTTGGTTCAGTTCAGTTCTACAATTTAGTTCGCATTTGGTTCATAAATTCATGAACCATTTTGTTTTAGTTTGGTTCGATTCAGTGCCCACCCCTAGTTAGGGGCAACAGTTCACAGCAGATTTGGTGGCGGGGAGGTCGGCCCAGGGGACTTACGGCCTAACGGAGCCTTTCTTGGCGTCGGGCATGGTGAAGGAGGCTAGGTTGCGGCTGAGAGCGGTGGATCTGAGGGTGAAGCAGCTAGAGGAGGCAATCTAGGGTTGCGAATTGTCGTTTCGGCACCAAAATGGGGTGCGCGGGAGTTGGGGGTGGCCGAGCTTGGCGACTCAGCGGCGTTTGGGGTTGATGCATGGCCTGGGCAATCCGAATTTTGGGCTGGGCATGGCCGTTTTGGGACAAGGCAGGAGGCTACTGTGGGCTAGGGCAGGCTAGATTTGGGCCCAGGCAAGCCAGTTTGGGGTCTGGACAGGTCGGATTTGGGGGCGGACGGCCAGGAGAAGGGGTTATCGGTGAGAGAGGAAGCGGTTATGACCAGAATGCAACTGGGCAAGGAGAATTTTGGGCTGGGTCTTCAGGATTTGAGGAAACTAGAGTAGATTCGAGAGGTTGGAGACCTTCGATGGCGTGAAATTGGGTAAGACTGACTTAATTTGGAGCAGATTCTAGGATAAGGAAACTGAAAATGCCCATTTTCAAAGGCGAGGATGCCTACGGATGGGTGTATACGATAAAGTACTATTTCGTCATCAATGGACTCTCAGAACGGGAAAAACTGACAGCAGCAACATTATGGTTAGAGGGAAAGGCTCTTGCGAGGTTCTAATGGCGGGAACAACAACCACCATTGAGGTCATGGGGTGAATTTAAAGACCGACTATGGGAGACGTTGCGGGCCACTCAAGAGGGAGATCTGCATGAACATTTTTTAGCCCTGACCCAGGAGAGAACGGTTATGGAGTATAAAGAGAAGTTTGAGTTGCTATTGGGGCGGCTAGGGGGAATCCTAGAGGCGGTATTGGAAGGGAATTTTATGAAGAGGCTGAAGCCAGAAATTCGAGCCTCGCTACGCTTGCTAAGGCCGAGAGGATTAGGGGAGACAATGGAGTTGGCACAGATGATTAAGGATAAAAACACGGCAGAACGGGTTAATAGGAGCAATTCAGTCAGTTTTTCATACCGAAACAGCACAACTTTGGTAGGACAGAAAACCCAGACCTTGGGGTTTCAGTGAGAGTTGCAAACCACACCATCAGGAAGCCAGAAAACGCAAATAATGGGATTACAGAGAGATTCCCAAAGGGATCGGGTTAGTGGGGCACGACCGGGGGTGACTTTAAAACACCTCACAAAGACGGAGATCCAGGACAAGAGGACGAAGGGGTTGTGTTTTCGATGCGATGAGAAATTTTCTTCGGGACATCAACGTTAGACAAATCACTACAAGTTTTGATAGTGTGTGATAAGGAGGAAGGCAGGGAAGAAGCTGAGGAAGAAAAGGCAGCAGGCAATTTACTAATGTTATTATTAATTAGGGTTTAAGTATAAATAAGAGATTAAGAAGTCATTTAGGGTTTACGTTGAGTTTTGTCTAGTGTTATGAGTAATTAGGAGTTTGGGAGAGATTGACCTACCTCTTGAATTGTAGGTCAGAATTGTTCTTTCTTTTGATTTAATCAATAAAAATCAACCCTAATTTAGCCCTAAGTCCTATCAAATTATGACACAGATAAATAAGAGTTTATCAACTACAAATCCCAAAAAAAAAAAGGGACGAGAAGTCCCAAACATAAAGAAAAAAACCGCAACAATCTACTCAAATCTCCACATGGAGCAAAAATAATCCAAAAAAACCCCCCAAAAACAACACAGCTCATGTATGCAAACCCTTTCAGGATACATTTGCCTCCCAATTAAGCAAAGTAAAGAAGAAAGAGAGATCTTTGAGTTCTGCAGTAACAAAAGCTCAGAACTTCACTTATTCCCATATAAGCAAAGGATCTTCCCCGACATTGTTATCAGAGATTCTCGGGTTCTTTACATTTTACAAGACCCAAAAAATTACCAAGCGTGAACAGTCGCAAAATACCACTACTTTTCCTCTTCATTTTAATGTCAAAAATCTTTCCAATAAGAGGGAATAACAAAACGCAGGGGCTACTGGGTAAACAACAGAAACAAATTATCACATTCTGTGATAAGCTTTTACATAAAACACACCAATCTGGAGACATAGCCATATTCGGTCTTTTTCTCTAAACCATGTTATGGGTGTTGATTTCTATGAGCGACAAACCATACATTATCTTCACTTTGGTGGGGATTTTAGCTCTCCAAATCAGGTAGGATGGTAAAAAGGATAAGGCATTGAGTTTATCAATGAGATTAGGAAAGTAAGACTTAGCTCAGAAACACCCTGATTTGTTTCAAATCCAAACTCTCTTATCCTCTATGAGATCACAGAGAGAAACCTCTTGTAGAAACCCAAGCATCTCCACACACTAAGTTTCTCTATCATTCAAATTCCTAAAGATCTTATATCCTAACTCTGTCGTAGAGCCGAATAGTTAACATGCAAGCTATAGAACAATTATGACCTTGAGAGAATCTGTATAATCAGAGAAGAAGATCAGAAAGAATAACCTCCCTTATCGAACAATCCTCCCAAAGTCTAATTGTCGGCCCATTATCGACCATCAACATAATATTGATTAAAATAATTTATTTGTCCCTTTGAAATAAACACCCAAGGGCATTCACTGTTCCCCCTAACTATTATAGCAACATCCCAACCATTTTTATGCACCCAATGCTTTCTTTTCATAACACAATGCCCAAGAGAATTAACTTCTAAAGGCGACAACCTCTTTTTAACATCACCCCCCCAACCCCCGAAAAAAGAAAAAAGAAGACCCCCAAAACATAAACACCCCCACCTCCACCCCCAGTTCCCACAAAATAAGTAAGGAGGCGGGAGAGAATAGATTGGATAAGAGTTAGCTTCAGCTTTCTTCCACACATCCAAATGGTTCCTCTTGTGGATTCTTTTGCACATAGCACGCTCCTCAGGTGACAAATTCTTAAAAATTGTTGCAAAAGATTAAATAAGGAGGGTGACATAACATTTAGATTCTTACTAACTATGACAAAATAAGACAATGTACCATATAAGGAAACCAAAGGATGATAAGAATACATTGGGGCATGATAAGATGGAATATGGAATTTATTTTATAAAAATTTATGTCTATTATATTGATATATAACAGAAGTATTACACTTGAGCAGTGGACCAGGAATCAACAAAAGAGCAATTAAAGCTTACAATATGGTATCAATCCTCAAATGTATGATTTGAACCCCAAAAGGCCACCCAACCATGTACATAAATGAACAGGATATACGCCTATATCCCTAAAACTAACTCCCAATTAGGCCGAATAAAGAAAAAGGTGAAAGGGGCCGAATAAAGAAAAAGGTAAAAGGTTAAAGATCACAATCAGTTCACCTTCCTACCACCTTGCTCTTGTAAGACATACACCAGAGATGGCGCCTATGAATGATAGGCACTGCATAGGCTTGAGATGACTTAAGAAATTCTTTCTAGGTTTTTCTAGGATCTTTGTAACAAATAGACCCACAAGTGATAAGCAATCAATTTGTTTGGATATTTCTCAAGAATCAAATCTAGCGCAAGAGCATATGCAACAAGAAACCAAAAACATGGCATCTTGCTCCATAAAGATTATTGATGAAATTATCATGAATAACCTATAAAGCTTTGGCGCTCAATGTAACTTAAAACTCTTTTAGAGAAGGCAACTTTAGGCATGAGGACTGCAATTTGAATAATAAAACATTGATATATGCACAGAAGCAAAATTTTGGATATAAATAAAAGATGATGATAATAATAATAATAATAATAATAAGAGTTTTTTGATAATTATGTCAAATAAAGGACATACATTGCAAACGCCGTTCTAATTGGCTCACGAATCCGGGAGAGACGGTGGATGAAAGGATTATTGAAGCTCCAGATGAAAGAGCTATAAGAAACAATAAATCACTGTTAATGCAACTGAATATACACAGACAATAAATTGACAAGCTTCAATTACCTGGAACTGCACCAAGATCTCCATATAAAACAGACTCAGCTTGAGCTTCATTAGTGACCATGATTACCAGCACACCAACATCTGAAACGGAGAATGTGTCAAAAAGGAATATGTGCTTGGTCTGTGAATAAACTCTCTGAAGTGGAACATAATGATCAGATTCAAACAATTAATGTTCAACTGTCCAATAATGAAGCAAAATATTTAAATACATTATGGGATTTTCTGAAGAAATCATGCAGAGTATATTCTCAAACCACATATCAACAAATCTATATGTTCCTCTTGCAGTTGTCATAAGTATATAACTGGTCAGAGGGACCAAGATGAAGTGCTCAATAATTCCCATTACCTGTAGATGTTTTTGCAAGCACAACAGTAATATTTATGATAATAATAAAAAAAATTACCAATATTATTTAACCCCACATTGCTATACCGGTAAGCACAACAAGTTTAGGATATGTTTGGGACTGCTGTGCTTCTATTTAACTTTGAAAGCATGGCAATTAAAGTATCTAGTAAACACCAACTTTTAGAGGGGATCTAAACTTACAAGCCAATTATACAGAACATGAAGTGAATTCGTCTCACATCACTGGTTGGCTTCAAAGCCAGAGCACCTCAATCTCAAATATCAGTTTTACAAGTTGATAACAAATAAAGCAATCAATAACTTTGTGTAGAATGATCAGTTCGGAAAATTTTCATGCTTCATATATCGATCATGCTTACTAAATTCAAGTAGATTCAACTTATAGAACTGTCTCATCCAACTGGTGCCAAAATTTAAAGTTAATAAAATATGAATTCCCAATATTTCTAAAACTATCAATAAACAAATGAAGCGAAATAAGCTTGTTGGGGTGAGGTCTCTTATATAAGAAACATAATTGCAAAGTGCAATCACACAGCACATCAATCATTTATTTATATTTATTTACTAACATATGAACTTAGATTAGCAGGCCTTTAAACATGGCCTACATTTACCTTTAGCTGCTTCTGCTGGAGAGTTTGCGATCAAGCCCCCAACATTTTGAAATTTAGTAAGAGTTGGTCTATATACCTGTCATCCATGTAAAGATGAAAATATATTTATCTTCGATGGCAATAATCATTTACTTAACATCTCAAACAATATGCATACATAAATGGACGTGTTCATGCATCTCTTGGAGTGGTAGGAGAGATCCAACTATTTAATAAACCCATAATAGCATACACAACCAACACACATACTGAATATTAGTTAGCACCAACCTTCAAAAGAAAGCCAAACAGAAGATTTAATCAAATATGGCCCATACAGTGGAAACAACCCAAGAGCTCAAGATATTAGGTGAAGAGGCCAAACCAGTACACAAAATTGAACAATTCTGATCCTGTGGCTGCATACTCACACCAACATGGATTCAGGCCATCAAAAGGATGGTCACGAGGAGAGGTCATTTTTGATGACTGAAATTTGGTGATCAAGTGAGCCAACAACATTTTTAAAACAAATTGACAGAGCATGATCAAAATTTAAATTTCACATGCATGAACAGGTTTCCAAGCCAACTGGAAGGTCGAAGGAGGACAGAATCATATTTGCCAGAGGAACAATGACAGTGCAGTTAGCCCACTAATCCACGTGAAAATGCAGACAGCACATTGAAAATGTCAAGAGACTATCTGATCGCAACTTATAAAGACATTATTACTAAAAACTTCACGCCTCTCAACAACCAAATCCTTTTGAAACGCAACCAATAAATGTCTATAAATTTACCATCCACTATGATCAGATCATCTGCAGAACACCCCACCCCCCTTCCCCCCTTCCATTTGCCATCTTTGGAGATATATAATGTGATTTCAAGGACAATAAAAAGATGAAATGTGCTATTTTATTTATTTTGATATAGTACCCATAGCACCAATGAAGAAACTGACCCACACCAGAGATACAAATTTTTACTATATCAAGCTGTTTAACCAAAGAATTGATAATTTCAGCACAGAAAACACAGAAATTCAATCTCAGCAAGTAAAACCAGGACAGAAAACTACTACTATATGAAACATCGCAAGGAATTGGCAGTATTAATAAAGACAAAAGTGAGTGATTACATCATAACCAACAACAGTGAAATTTGATCTCAGCAGATGCGTTGCCATTCCAAATCCCATTGCTCCAAGACCAATGAAACCAACTCGAGTAACTGAATTGGACTTGGCAGTAATTCGTTTTGCAAGTTCCTCTGGTTTGTAGGCTTCTAAATTGGCTGCGTCTGTGATATTCACTCCCAGTACATTTTCCCAAACCTGTACCATGATAGTTCAGTGAATATATCACCATGACTGAACCAAAAGGGATTATTTTTTTCCTGCTTTTCAATTTGCTTTTGTTTTTCCATAATTTGGGGGATGTGAGATTTCTATTTTAAAAAAAAAAACAACCATAGCCCATATTCCATTGAATCTTACCTAAAAGCAAAGTAACAATATATATAAAGAAAAAAAGGAAAAACAAAATAGAGAAATAACCTTGACCAGTGGGGGATTATCATCATTGGCGTGAGCATGAGACAATCCTGAAATTGGAAATTTATTAAAAGAACAGGTAAGAACAAACCAGGTTGCTTCTACCAACAACACAATTATTGCATCTGATTTTTTAATTCAAATTAAATAATGGATTAATATTGCTACCAAGAATTAGTTGTTGATGAGCAACTGCCAAAAGCGGGAGGGGAAAAGCGAGCATCTTGGCCATGTCCAAAGCAATGCCCTTGAATTTAAAAGTTCCAATTAGTCTCATTTAATGAAAATATAAACATTATGAAAGCAGTCAAAAAGTCTAATAATTAAATCATAGTACATAATAAAAAAATAAAAAATTGTTTTTCCTTGCAACATAAACTTATGAAATTTAAGATATTAAAAGAAAAAATTGAAGTACATTAAAAAATACTCATATGAGATATTATAAACCCCAAAACCATCTAAACTTAATAAAGAGATGACTAACAACTTTCAATTATTAGTTTCTTCAGAATTTCTAAAACATGGTGTCAACATGTGCTTTATCTTTGAAAACTGAAGAGATTGGAAAGCTGATTTAAAATAAAAAATAAAATAAAATTTATGTTAAACAAATGTCGTCTCCCCATCATATTCAGGAAAACAAAATATACATTAACCTCTTTTTTTATACTTGTTAATCTGTTTTGGATAGCTGTATAAAAGTTTCTGAATGGACTGAATGGAACTTGAACCAACCTGAAGAGAAAGTAACAAAAAAGAGATCTGCTAACCATAGAAATTTCATAATTTTTAACAAGCCTTTCAGGTAATTTACCATGTTAATAACACCATGAATGCTAAAAGCTTAACACGATAGCAAAGATCATAAAAAACTTATTTATAATCTAATGCACTTCCTAACATGCATGACTGAATATAATTAGCCAGGTTGTGACTTAGAATAGAAAATAGGCCCTGGTAACTCAATGTTATAATTAATTAATAAAATGGGGCATTTTCATGATTCAAACACCTGACCCTTGGTGAAACTAGTTCTAGTTACCCTTGTCAAATAACCAATAATTCAGTAACACACCACACAAATGCTAATCATCCAAACACCAAACACTGATTTTAGTCAGGCACTGAGCATATTACACCACAAGAAATTTTAAAGGATCAAAATAATCATGAAAAACCATATGCCACATAAGATTTCATTGAATTTGGTTTCCAGAAACTAGCTCGACAGAGGGTTACACAGGAGTCTATCAACTTTATCAAACTAGACATTTCATGGGAATTAAATCCTTCAAAGTATTTGGAACAATTTGGTTGTAGAGCAAAACCATGTGAAATTTTATAAGATTGAAAAAGCATAGAGAATTTATGTATATAAGTGTCAATGAATTTACATTCCAAAAACTAGCTCATAAAGGATTAAGCTAAGTCTATCAGCTTTCTGTAAGTTCAGTCAAGAGGTGTAGTTCTTAAAAAATATACAACACTCTGGTTTCTTGCCAAAACTACATGAATTATCCAGGATCAAAATTGCCACATAAACTTTAGATTAAGTAATCCATAAAATCTTCGGCTCAAAATAGTTACAGAATAATACTATATGAGATACATGAGCTTCTAAAACATTAGTGCAACAGTAAATTTTCCTAGCAAACTCTTCAAAATAATGCTAAATACAGATACAAAAAAAGCATCCCTAAGAAGTAACTACATCCAACAAAAGTAAGAATCTCTCCTTACCAAATTCTGAATGAACACATTCAGGAAATGAAGTTTGGCATTACCCCTCAACAGATTGGGAATATGATTCTTGAAAATCCTGCAGTATGAACATCACTTCCCCAACTCAAAAACCAAATTTTCAGCAAACGCAAAGGCAGAAAACATAAGTGCTTGTAGAAGCATTCATAATAGTTTGCCAGCGGGAAACAAGCGCACATTAACCATTTAAAAAATGTGAAAAACAAAAGATTCAGCTGATAGCTTTGATCATTATATCAATTAATTATTGTGTACAGAATACAAACTAAAATAAGAACCAATTCAAGCGCTAGTCACTGTTGAGCTTAAATTAACGATTAATGGGGCCAGATCAGCCATAGACTGTGACGCAAACTTTGTCACCTTCACAAGCTGTCCTACATTTAGAGAGGTAAACTAATAACTTGTCAGGTCATTTATACTCCACAAAGTTATGCAATCGAACATATGAGAAAGCAGTAACAAATTACAGAAATTAGATGCTGATCAGGAAAGAATAAATCAGTTAAAAAAGGAAGGATAGAAGCACAATATAATATTAGGACATATACAGCTCCAACTGTCATTAGACAATCTTAATTATTGATGCCATGCATTCTCCTAATCACCACCTAGCAATTTAAAGTGTAATCCATACATACCTTCAAGTGCATGGCAACATATTTTGGTAGTTAATTAGTAGTCAAAATAAAAAAATAGAGTTATTACAATTTGCCAGATTAGTTCTACTATTTTTCAGAATTACTCTGTCTATATGTTCTCTAATTTTATTAAATCTAATGCAGCATTAAGGTTCAGTTCTAACAAACCTTCTATCTGTTACCCGTTTTATTTTTCCCCCAACTCAAAGAGCAAGAAGAGCAAGAGATCATTCAAAGTTTAACCAATCAATTACTTTTCCTTATGTAGAGGCCAGAAACTTCCTGAATTGCCAATTATGTGTGCCTACGTTTAATTAATTGTAAATCTATTGTGGCGTCAAGGTTCAATTTTAACAAACCTTCTCTTTTCTTATCTTTTTTCTTTTTCTTCCTTCCTAATGACTGTAAAATTGGTTGACTACAGTTATTAAAACCTTAAAGAATGTATTAACAATCTCTTTCTTCATAATCACATTGTTTTGCAATTATGGGATAAACTCTTCTCAGTTTCCGTGTTGCATGGGTGATTCTGACTTCTTGCATATCATTTCTCATAGACAATAATTTGTGCTTCCAATTAAGGTAGGCAAGCTAGAGAGATATAGAGCCAGCTTGTTGAGGCTATTCTTTGGACAGCAATAGAAAAAATTTTAAAAGTACAGAGGGAAGTTCAAGTTTTACAAGATATAATTAGATTTCAGTATGTTTTCCATTTTTTAGCGTTTCAGAGACCAGTTTTCCATCATCATAGTAGGGATGCATGTAGTGTGATCAGAGAGCTAGTTTCTTATGTGCATTTTCTATTCTCATCGTCTTCTTTGAAGATGGGTGGACAGTTAGATCAGCTTCTTTCTAATGGCTTTTCTGAAAACCCTCTGAAGTTCAAACTATATTTTGTTTTTTTTTTCCATTTCTTAACATATTATTAAAAAGAGAGAGGGAGATAAAGGAAAAATTAATAATTTTCAAGCTTTCATTTTGGTTTCTTGTCCTATCTGTAGAACTCCAAGACGACTTGACAACCAAAACATTTACGTCAATGTCAATTTTTAAAATTATAATGATACCCCGAACTCTAATTTTGTCAACCACAATAACGCCCAAAACCCTTGAAACAGTTTCCAAGTTGTTGTACAATCAACGACAAGACTAAAAAGATTAACTAAGCATCATCCAACTACTGAACCAGCTACTGAATTAAGAGCATCTGTAGTTGCTAAATTCTTTTCTCTGCTTTTGTATTTCTGTTCGAACTTTGAACATCATGAAACTGTCATCAGGGAGAAACAGATAGAAAAATGAGACAGGTAGCAACAAACCATGAATTTCCAGCAGCATTTGAAATGATGTCATAGAGAACCCATGGATGAATCCCTAATTGAACACCAAGAGAAATAGCCTCTACAGAAACAATAAGATGAACGCCCTCGAGCAGATCGTTGACCATTTTGATTTTGCTGCAATGGGAAGGGAATTAGAATTGGCAACCAAATTCTGAAAATACCAAAAGGAACATTATGAAGTTTGTGAATAACTTTCATTTTGAGAAACACATGCATCAAAGTTAGCAAGACAAGTATTTATTATACTTTTATATCTGAATAGATCCGTTATTTTGAAGTAATGCACAATCAACAGCAGCAATATTAAATTAAGCATGTCAAGCATGTATCTGGCTTTTTAATGAAAATCTGCTTAGCCTGGCATAGCAACTGGATAAATAAAGGAACTTCATTGAGAAAAAAATCTAACAGCTGCATCCATAACACAAAAATAAATAAATAAATAGTTTACAAGACTGAAAAGAATGGCATACCTGCCAGCACCAAGTTCACCCTCAAAAATGTATAATTTTTTGCACATTGCTGTTAGCAAAATACGAAAACCTCGACTTAGATGAAACATGGATTAATTGAAATTTATAAATCCAGAAAAACAGATCCTCATAAAAAATAAATAAAAATGACAGAAACGGATTTACCAGAGAGAAAGGGTCTCGCCCTCTCAATGGCATTTGACCTTCCTGAGGTTGTAATCTGAACATAGAAGTATAAAATATCCATCCAAACACAAGCAGATGACAAGAAGTATTACAAATTTATATCCAAGAGGAAAATATCATATTTTGTATATTCCATTACCATAAATTTTCCATTGAAAACCTCAGACATTCCCCTAGAGACATATGCATCAACCACACAAGCTGTCTCATCATTCTCTGCAAGATAAATAAAAAAGATGATGTCAGTAGAATCATTTGTGCCATATTTTTATCTACCAGAAGGACAGAAAACATTAGAATATAAACTAATGATTGGCCCACTACAGTAATTTTCATTGTGTACATGAACATGTCATGATGAACTGGGTTTTCGAATAACCCTTCACATTTTATTAAATGATGGAAACCAGAACAGAGAAAAAAGGAAATGCTGCAAAAGTGTGAAATCCATATTTCTATACTATACGCACAATTTGTGGGAAAATATAAATACTAAGTGCTAACACCTCGCAACTTATTAGTTGCTACTTGCTATAGCTTCTCTACCAGTTAAAGAGCTTATTCTAATCTTTAAAGCTCTTTCAATAAACTATGTTGCTGTGTCATTCAGTTTCAACCAAAGAAAAGCTTTTAGAGAATAAAAAAATAGAATTTACGTCTATTAGGAGAATTTAAACTTAACTTTTTTGAGAAGCTTGTTTTAAGCATATTCAAAAGACTAAATTATACGTATTCCTTTATTTTACTTTAAAATGATTTGAAAAGCTAAAGGCCCCCTTTAGTATTTTTCTTTTGGTTTTGGCTCAAAAGACAATTAAAACCAGAGAAGTGATCCAAAAAAAATATCCAACTATGTGTCTCCACCCTTCATGCCGCGTGATGTGTAGAAAAAGTGAAGAGACTTCTGATCATTTGTTTCTCCATCAGGATGTTGCTTCATATTTGGGAAAGAAAACATGCAAAGATATCTGACCCAGTTCGTGTTCTATTGATTCTTTATAAATGGAGAACAATTTTCTTTAAGAAGAAGGAGAAAAGCCAAGACTCTTTCAAGATTGTGCAGCTTCAACTTGCAGGAAATATGCAGGCATAAACATTGCCTCACATTTGGGAAATAAAATATCTGGCCATTTCATGCTCTATTGACGCTTTCTAAATGAAGAACTCTTTTCTTGAAGAAGAAGGAGAAAAGCCAAGACTCTTCTGAGAATGTGCAGTTTCAATTTGTAGGAAATATGCAGGCATAAACATTGCTTCACATTTGGGAAAGAAAATATCTAGCCCATTTCGTGCTCTATTGATTCTTTGTAAATGGAGGGCACTTTTCTTTAAGAAGAAGTAGAAAAGCCAAGATTCTTTCAAGAATGTGCTGTTTCAACTTGTGGAAATATGCAGGCTTGCATACCAAGAAATATGTATAGGGAAATTAACTAAGAAAAAGTCAGAACAATGTGAACACTTTGTTAATTTCATAAGACAATTAAAATTTATATATAATTAAATATGGTTGTACATAACACCTATGAATATGGTTATACTTTTTAGTTGTGGAGTTCAGGCTATACATCATTTATACGATTGATGAAGTAAAAATTTGACAAATGATTTTAAAATATAATATTATTTGTGTACTCTAAATATCTTCGTTAAATCACTAGTAGACACCCAATCATTATTAAATATAGATCAATAGCCATTAACCTAACTACTGACTTGTAATTACGGTATATTTTTATTCTCGCTAACAATAAAATACCCTTTACACGGCAATACATGTAATTCTAATAGGAAAAAGCCCACGACGGATTGCTGCATTATTTTTTTGTTATCAGTGAATTTCCCATTTATAAACGTGTTTTGGCACATAAGGAATATTAAGTCAAACTAAAATGGTAGTAGATGGATTATTATAAAGATTAATAATGCAAATTTTAACAGTTAACAAAAGTACCCCATTTCATGCTAAAATCACACAATTAATGAAATACAGTAACTTTACGGTTCTAGAAGTATTGTCTGCATTCTTGTGCTCAGGATTCCAAATTGGTCCAACATGGGTCCCTTAGAAATTGTCAGAAGCCTATTTCTAACGAATATCCAACCTTCACCAATCACAGTAATCTCATCATGGGTAAATGGTAAGGTGATTTTGAGAAGATAAAAGGTTATTGATACTTCTTTGTCGTCTTCTTCTCTTCTCATACTCCTCATCAAGCTGACAGATTTCATAGACCATGGGGTTACCAAAAAGATGTGATAAAAGAAAATAAGTTGGATTTTTTTTTTTTAAAGGAAACTCAAGAATATATTAATAATGAAAAATCAAAACAGAGATTGGACTAGTTGTCCACTAAGTAAGCAAAAAGGTAAATCTTTTTGCGATATACAAAGGTATACCCAAACACTCTAATACAAGGCTACACCAACTTTAACCTCCTTTCTCAACTCCCAATTTAGATGACTAAAGAAGTTGGAGACTTGAACAGTCAGGCAATTATTATTGCAAATCCTATCTTTCATTGTGGATTAATGGTACCTTCATTGTGATTAAGCAATAGAAAATGCAAAAATATTTTGCTTTGGTGTGTTATGCGCAAACAAAGTGAAGACAACTCCAATAATCTTTTTCTTCATCGAGTCATGGCTTCCAAAATGAATGCCATTTCTTCATTGAGTCATGGATATATATATTTCTTGCATCCTTGTTGGCCTCTATAACAAAGAATTTTCAAGAATTCTTTCCCTTAATGGTTCTTAAATGGGAAAGAGTTTTAAGTTATTTTTTTTCACAGGGATTTAGTGCAGTCAATGCAGTGATATTAAGCTTTCGGGGGGTTTTCTTGTGCTTTCTTGTCACTAGGCTATTTTAGACTCTTATATTTGTATTTAGTCATTGTCCATCTGTCATTACACGGATAAAATAGTTTATTTTTAGATATCCCCAGTGAATTTCCTGTCCACTTATATTTACTTTCTTATCAATAAAAAATTCATTTTTTACCAAAAATAAATAAGTAAAGCAGTCAATGGAGTATAAAATTAGAAACATGCGTTCCAAAATATAAAATGTTAAATTGCCTGTGAGAGTCTTCTCTAGTTTTTGCATATGCAATGGCAAGATAGTTGATCGAAGAATTATGACTGCGCCTTTTTGTAATCCTGCAGATCCGTAAAAGTTAAAAAAATGTTAAGTCACGAACATCTATATTGGCAATATAGTCAAGAAGCTTAGTAAAGACCTTTAAGTACGCCCTCGTGACCAAAGAATATGTCATCAATTTGATCTACATGAGAGATTACCACAACTAAAGCTGAAACATCTGCACATGAAATCACAAACAAGAGAATCACAAAACATTCTGAAATTTATTAAGGTACAACTTCCGCACAAAAAAGAGTATAAATATAAAACAAAAATAAGCAAATGAACAAATAAACAAGCATTCATTTCATTGGTGGATCACAAGGTTGGCCTGATCATAGGTGAAAACAAGTAGTTTCTTTTTTCGCTAAACAGGTAGTTTCTTTTTCATTTATCATATGATTTGTGTACTCTCTACGCTTAATCATGAAGGACATAAATATAACTTTCTATGACTCTAGAGATACAAAATAATTGTGATCTGTTCATGACTTAGCTGTGAGTAATTATACTGTTTCATACCAGCCATAAACATAGAACAACAGAGAGAAATTCATTTTCCTTGGGTTTCACCCAAAACCGTACTCCAATAGAACTAAATATCCATAATTCCCTCAAAATTCAAATTTTTGAAATAGATCATAATCTTTTCTCTAACCAACACATATTTGTCATCAAAATCACACTAAAAATACCCACTTTCCAAGTTGTGGAAACCTCCTTAACTACTTGCCAAAATTTTTCTCCTCAATCCAATATTAGACCACCACAAATGCATGCCTGACACTCTCATTCCACCAGTTTAAAGTTAATAGAACTGGTAGAGAAACACTAAGCAGGATAAGAGGGCTTGAGATGTTATAATTAGTTGAAATTTTGTTACGATAAAAAGTTAATAAGGGAATCAAATAAAAAAAATTAGTTATATAATAGAGGTGAAAAAAGACGTGCAAAAAGAAATTTAATTTTTGGATGGAAGATAAAAGTGGAGTGGATTTATTAGTTTTGACTTCTTTCTTCTTCATAGTCATCTATATGAATATTACCACCGTTGATATTTGTAAAAGTTAAGCATTCATATTATAAATTTGATTGAAAGAAATGTTATTAAATTTAAATCATGAAATGAAATACACTTTCCTTTACACATAATCCCCAGTAAAGGCAGGATTTCAACTCTTACATATGAAGCCACATGTAGTTATTGTTCCAAATCATCATGTTACTTCCAAAATATGCCATCTTGTACTATAGACATAACCTCGACCTCAGGTATTGATTTTTTTTTTTTTTTTGAGTAATCTTGACAAAGCGAGAAAAATTTATTAAAGAAAAGACCAATTCGCCCAACCAGAAGGGATATAACAAGCCATACCCCTTAAAATGACAATGAAGCCGAAACAGCAAACAAAAACTTAAAAGAAAAGTCACAAGAATAAAGCCAACTAGTGAAAGCAGTAACAGGGAAAACCATTTCAAAACCTCAAAATTAATATTAAATATTCACTTTTCCCTTTTAATAACATTTCAAAACTTACCTTCTTCAATGATCATCTAAGAGTCAAATCACTGTAAAAAATTCGTTGATGGGATCTAGCGTTATCTATCTTCAGTGTTGCCCTTTTCCTTTTGGCTATATCTTCTTTGCAACATTAAGCAAGGACCGAATTAATAAGCAAATATTAACTGTTATCATCCTACGAGCAATTTTGTGTGAATATAACTGTGATTTCCTTTAAATTTTTCTCTCAAGAAAAGAAAGGGATCTCTCTTCCTTCTAGCCATTTTGCCATTCACTGATCATAGTGATTTAACATTTTTTTCTGTTTAGTCTTAGTTGAGTACCAAGAAACTTGTTCATTGGGTAAATTAATGTTTTAAATGTGATTCTTTACATATCAAGATTCCCACAAGCACATCTAGGCCCTTAATGGCCTCATTCCATACCTTCATCGGGAATTAGACCAATTTGGTAACTATGCACCCAAAGAAATGGGTTCAGTACTAGATTATAGTATTGAAAACACAAAAACAGAAGTTAAAAGAAAAGAAAAGAATCTGACCAGATTAGAGCAAGATGGAGAATACCTTTCCCTGCATCCATAGGGCTTGTACTTCTGATTCCCCCTAGCATCAAAAATTTATCTACCAAGGGATCGGATATCTGCATATGGAAAAGAGCATTTAAATATGAAATTAACACTAAAAAAATTCTCTTGGTCTCATGAATCATACCATGAAGAGGTTATACAGATAAAAGTAGTAAATTATGGATATACATTCACGTACAAAGTTGTTTGAGAAGAATAGCAATCAACATAAAATTGACATAAGACCTTTTTCAAGTTTGGAGGCATGATATCGACGGAAAGAAGAATATGACGAAGGAGAATACTTATTAAGCAACTCGAATTTGTTACACCCCCATTGAAGCTCTAACCCAGGACCTCGGCCATAGGATGGAGTTAGAACTTGGCATCAAGAGACTCTAATACTTGATATAAGATTAGAGAACATCAAATAATGCAATTAAAATTCAATTTTCCACAAACTAAATAAAACGGGTCATCTGGTAATTGTTGAAATCTCTTTTTCAAAGTTTTCCCCAAAACTAAAAGTGAACTCTATGCACTGAACAAAAGAATCAGAATTTCAAAAAGCACAGCCACCAATATCTGACCAGTAGACACACTCATATAACTGGTGAATTTCTTGAAACATTTATCAAAATAGAAAGTTAAAGAAGTCCAGAAGATTCTAGTCTAGACTAATATGCAATCAACAATCCTCCCAACCTTTTTTCACTTCAATACATTACAAGCAAAGCCAATTAGTCCAAGAATGTATACATCCATCACACAGACATAACACGTGGATTCATCATTCATCATTCATCAACAATTTTTTAAAAAAAGATAGAAAGAATTTTTTTTTCTTATCGCAGCAACTGAAAATTAAGGATCGAAAAGATTAATTAAGAAACAGAGAAATGGAAATGAAACCTCAAACGCTTGGACTTTGTATCCAAAGCGAATAAGCGAAGCGGCCATGTCTACGCTGTACTCATCCAATCCCACGAACCCAACTTTAGACGCCATTTTCGAATTGAAAGTGAAATTGCTGCACGAAGTGTTTCAGATTTTCTGTTACTGATATTTATCAATTAACAACTTTACAAAGCTACACCCACAAAAAATGTTTATCTAACAGCCCTGTTCGGTATTGTTGATCTTCAACGGCTCTGTTCGGTATTGTTTTTATGAAACAAAAATAGAATAAAAATATTATTTTTAAAATTTAAAAATGTGATTATTATTATTTTTTATAATTATTTTTTAAAATAAAAAAGTAAAATACTTTCGGTAAAAATATTTTAAATAATTATTATTGAAATAATTTTCATAAAATTAAAATTAAGTAATGAATAACTATGTTTATTATTTAATTAGTTTGGTTATTTTAATTTTAAAAATAAAATAGGTGAACTTGTTAATTTTCTTTTTTTAAAGAAAAATTATAAATTCTACATTTTTAATTTAATTAAAATATAAAAAATATTATAATCTATATAAAAAAATTATTGTGAGGGAAATTATTTTTTGGCTATAATAATAATAATAATAATATTATTATTATTATTATTATTATTATTTTTAATCTTATTATTATTTTTGTCGATATTATTACTAACATATCCTTAACTTCACTGTTTTTACCTTCACGTTTCAGTCGTGGCAAATTATTATTCATAATATGTTGCATTTTATTATTATCATAACACTTGTTCCTTTTTCCATTTTCAACAATTAAAATTGCCAATTTGTAATTACAGTACTACGTTAAAAAATTTAATAATTATTCGCTTTCAAAAATAATTCTACATTTTTTTCATTTTCTTTCAACAATATATTTATTTTCTATTTTCAAAAGTTAAAACTTACATTTTAAGTTTTCGGATATAATGCAAAATTACAAATTGTCAAATTCAGGTTAGTGGGGTCCTTAATTGGAAGTGCAAGTAGGTCATACGTTTGGGATTAAGATGTTGTAGTTTTTAAATTATAGTTATTGTAAAAAAAAAGATATAAGTATTAAATAAAAGTTAGTAATATATAATAAATATAAATTTTAAATAATAATTCTAATGAAATTATTAAAGATATAATATATTTTTTATCATACAAATAAAAAATTTTATCAATATATCTTAAAAGTTACAATAATTAATATTTATTAAATATTTTAATTTTATAACTTTTAAACTACCACTCTCCAATCTCAATTCCAAACATATTCAAAATACTATCCAATCTCAATTCCAAATATACTCAAATCACTGTTTAACCTCAATCCTAACTATACCCGAACGAGTCCTACCGATTCAGTTTTAAAAATTACAAAATTACATTGAATAGTCTTCACACCAAGCATTTTTCTCAAAAGATTACACCATTACATAGCATTTTGTGTACGTGGCAATGACGAGGATAACTGCAATCTCACTGTTATTTTTCGAACGCTATTATTCTTTTTGCTTTTTGTTTGTCGGTTGTTGGGCTTAGCTGCTAGCCAGCTGGATGCCGTGCCCCAATTGTACAAGTAATCAAAATATTAGATTTTTCTTAAATTAACAAATACTCATTTACCAATAAATTAATAAATTATTCATTAATTGATAAAAAAATTTCACTAAACTAATTTTTTTATCATCCCAATAATATTATTTTATAAAAATTTTACTGTATTATCTTTCAGTAAGTTTAGTATGTTAAGATTGTATTAGAATAGCTTTGGAATGGATTTAAGCTGAATGGATTAAATTTGATTATATTTTATTATTTTGTCATCTTTTATTTTGTGTAGTAAAAGATGCACTAAATTATATATTTTATTTTATTATTATTATTAACTATTATTTAGTCATTAATTAATCAATAGAAACATATTGCTTTTAGAATTTTCAAAACTTATTTTGAAAAGTCCAAAACTTAATTTTGGCATTTGATAAAAAATTTTGGGTTATTTATCGTTAGTCCCACATGTTTCGATAATTAGTGCCGCGCACCCATAAATTTCGACCTTGTACACCGCAACCCATTTCCGTCAAAAAAATCAATTAATTCCAACTATTCAGGCTGTTATTAACTTAAAAGACCATACTACCCCTAGTTTGAATAGCATTGAATCTGAAGTACAAAAATGCCCCTCATAACTTATAAAATTTACATTATGAATAAAAATTAATTATTATAATATCAGTTTTTTTTATTTTCAATATTATATTGAAACGATTATTTCTTGTTTCGTTATCATAACAAAATTGTAAAACCAATAATCTCCGATATGAGAGAAAAAGCATGATTCCAAGGGTAAGAAAAAAATTAAACACAATTATTAATAGATTACAAAATAATTCCAATAATCCCACCAAAACAAACAAAACCCAATAATAAAGAAACCTAAGATAATTATACCAAAATTTCACTGTAAAATTCAATTACAAAAGAAACCCAAACCAAGAAAATTTAACAAAAGGAACCAAAAATAAAAACCCTAAAACTAATTTTAAAAAATTAAATTATAGAGGCAGCGAGAACGGCGGCAACTTCAGGCAGTGGCGTCGGCGGTTCCGTGCAACAGTGGAGGCAACGGTTTTAAGTGGTGGCAGAAACGCAGCATGCACCATTTTGCTGTTGTCAATTCAAGACGGCGGCAGATTACACCGGTAGGCAGCTGTAGTGAAAGGCAAGAAGAAAAGGAAAAAAGAAAGAAGAAGAAGAAGAAGAAGGAAAAAAAGAAGATTGAAAGAAAAAAAGACGCCAAGAACATTGAAAGAAAAAAGAAGAGAAGAAAAAAGGAAACGAGAGAGAGAGAGAGAGAGAAAAGGGGGAAAAAGAATGAATGATAAAAGAGTCTTTCTATGAGTTTTTTATTTTTTATTTTAATGTTATATGAAAGGGTTAATTCCACCCTGCCCCCAAATGTTTCAACATATTTCATTACGCACTTAAATATTTTAATAATATTTAATTTATACCTAAATTAGTTAATTTGACCGTTTATTCTAACGGTCAAATGGTAAAATTTAAAAATTTATGTCTTAAATATTATTTAATGATGATAAATTAAATTTATTTGATAAATTAATTGATGGAATTATTATTAATTACATTTAATTAATAACTTTTAATGTAAATGTTAATTATTAGATTAACATTTTATCTCATTTAATTCTTTTCTAATTAAAGATTAGGGGTATTTCAGACATTTTATTCACTTTTTAATAGTTCCGTTAAAAATAACGGTTAAGTTAACGGAATTAGGTGTGCTGTGAAAAATGTGAAAAAAGTTGGGTGCACAGTGAAAAATATTGAAAGAATTGGGGGTTGGGTGGAAATAACCCGAAATGAAACTATCATTTTACCCTTGTTTCGCGTTAAGTTAATCGAGGTGTGACGGAAATGGGGTGCAGTGTACATAGTCGAAAGATGTGAGTGCACGGTGACAAAGGTCGAAACAACTGGGGGGCTGACGCTAAATTATCCAATTTTTTTAGAAAAAAATCAGTCATCCTAAATTTATCATGTCATAAAAAATACTACAAAATTTTCAATTTATTTGATTTTCCACTTTAATTTTGTAATTTGTATCAACCACTCACCAAAATGTTAGCATTGTTAGGATATTTAACAGAACCTGAATAAAATAATAATATTACCCTTGAATTTGAGGGCTTTTTTTATTTTGGACCATAAAAAATAAAATAAAAATTTAAGAAAAGAAAACAAAAAGAAAGTATCAGAACCTAACAATCTCATTGTTTCAAAATCAATTTCACCAATGATTTTGATCTCTAACGTAATTTTCCAACCCTAATCATAATCCTAATTTCGGGACATATGAAAATCTAACCTTTAAACCTAAGCAGATTTTGTGGTTGCAAGCAAAATTGGTTTTGGAGAAGTGGCCAGGAGTGGCTTTTCCCAAGATATAAATTCCTAATTTGTTCTAACTCAATCATGATTATGTGTTTATTAATTTTTATTTTATTATTGCTATATAACTTTCTCTAAATAAATTGTCAAAATTCTTACAAAGTCTCTTTAGAATTAACAATTTTAAAGTCTCTATGTAATGTTAAATTAATAAATTTCAATTGAAACATTTTTCATTCCTTTTAAACCTCTATTTTTCAAAAAAAAAAACCTACATTTGTGAATTTTTTCCGTTAACAACACTTTCTCCTAAAATAATGACACAATAAATGCATTACTAGAAAAAATAATTATCGGTTTATTTTTATACTTTCCACATCCGTTGAGCACTGCTTAAAGCCTCAAATCATGAAACTTAATTTGTGATTTCATATCAAATTTTTAGGTTTTATCTTTATACTCTATTCTTAATAGGGAGGGGAGGGGACCAATCTCTCCGTACCTATCCTTAATATTTTTTGTATATCCCCGTCCCCTCCCCATCCCTGTTAAAATTATTTAAAAGAATCTTCAACCTTCCCCGAATAATAACAAGGGATCCTCATGGGTTCCAGATCCGCGAATAACTAATATATTTTTTTGTTTTCGATTTTGAGTTAATCATATTAAAATAAAAAATTCAGATAAAAGTAAAGTTCGAAATATATCTTACATTAATTTCCATTACAAAAGTCACATACATTAAATTAGTAAGTAACGCAACATGTAAGGGATACAAGCTATCATGAATAAAATAAAAGCCTAATACAAAATTGTTACAAATAAAATCAAATTAGATTCAAAATTAACTTTTCAATGGTGGCGTGAGCACTTTATAAATGTAGACTATTTCCTTTACAGTACAATAGTTAAATTGAAGCAAATCAAGAGCAAATATTAGATTAGATTAGATATTAAAATTGTGATTTACTGTGGGCAATTATAACATTTAAAAATAAATAAAAAATAGATTTAAGTTTAAAATATTTAATGAATATTAAAATTAAAATAAAAGTTTTGGGCTAATAGAATCTATCCGGTCTTTTTAATATTCTAAATACAAATTTAGAACTTTAATTAGTTAATTAGACCTAAAAGTTTAATAATCAAAATATTTTGATATTTTTTATTTTTACCAATACTTATAATTTTATAAATCAAATTTTATTATTTATTTACTAGTAATTTTAAAAATTAAAAATTAAAATAAAAAAATGGGTAGGGGATGGGGATTCGACCTCATCCTCGTCCCCTCCCCGAATAAGAAATTGGGTATGAAATTATTCCCATACCCTCTCCGAATGAAAAAAATTCCCGAGAGTGCCTGTCCCTATGGAGATTTTTGCCATCTCTAATTCTTAATTAGTTTTGCTATTTAATTGCCTTATTTCTTTATGAAAATGTTATCATGTTAATCGATTGTTGTTTTTAATTTCTATAATAATTGTATGCTTAATACTAGTAATAAGTTTTTTTAGAAAAAAAATCAATTTTTTGGTTTTTCTTTTTTTCCTGGTAATTGGTTAAAGCTTAAAATCCAAAACAATGAAAGTTAATTTATGATTTCATCTCAAATTTTTAGGTTTTTTTCCTAATATTCTCTTTTTAAAGGGCTCCTGTTATGTTGCAACATTGTATCGTACCCCAACTTTTGTCTTTTATGATTTAAATATCATTAAATTTACTTGCGCACCCTGCACTCCTTTAATTTATATTTTGCTTATAAAACTTAAAAAGACAAAATTATCCTTCTTGACAAAGGTTGAAGAAAATGAATAAAGTGCAAGAATTAGGCATTTTGGGGTCATGAAAAGCCGTGGCAACAATCCCTCTCCTGACCGTCGTCCACCGTAATGGAGTCTTGGGTGAGGGATGGAAGCCGATAAAAGACCTCAAGGAGCCGCATAAGAGAGAGAGATCGGGCGGTTTGTGGTGACGAAGTACAACAAATAGTCAAAGAATGAGTTGAGTTCGGGAGCACGGAGTAGGGCGAGACTGAGGTAGTTTCTGACACCAATTACCGACGGATCTTGGTTGTCGAGGACGGAACTTCGACAAAGAAGTTTGAAGCTTTCTTTTGCGATGTTCTTACAGGAGATCCATATTGTGTAAAATGAATTACAGTGTCTTAAGTTAGAATCTGATATAATTATGATAGTTTGAAATGTTTGGTATAAAGAAGTAAAGCCTTCGGAAGTTGTGATGGCTGCACTCCCAATTATGTTTGGTATTCGAGGATGATTTCCTGGTGCGTAAAAGAATTGCAGCAGTCTTGTCTTCCAGGATCCAACGACTCACTGATATAAGGGCGCATTCCCAATTATATCAGTCAAGAACAACGAGGAAAAGGAATGATTTCAGGGAGGAAAGTGAATGTTGACAAGGTTGCAGTGAAGGAAAGGGGAGGGAAAGGAAATCAGTTTGTTACTCCTCAAAGTCACTGCACTCATCCATTTTATACTTGAAAGCCAACGTGCTTTTCCTTGATTCAAGCATCAGATCCACCATTATCAATGACCAATTCAGCCCCTGATTTGTTGTAAAGTATCAGCCAGGAATCACAAGAAATTAGCCACGAATAATGTACTTCACGTTGGTTTCAAGACCCATTCAACAAACCCATGTCAACTGAAAATTTCAATTTGAAATTTGTATTTTGAAATAATCAACTTTAAATATATTACACAACAAGAGGAACAGGTTAAAAAAAGAACTGCTGAAAGAAATTAGCGGCCGCTTCTGCCACCTTCTCTCTCGTTTCGCCTCTTCGCTCAGAATGGATTCTCAGATTAAGCACGCTGTGGTGGTGAAAGTCATGGGCTGCACTGGTTCAAGAGGACAGGTTACTCAACTACTCAAGTGAGAGTCAAGTTTTTAGATGATCAGAACCGATTCATCATAAGGAATGTGAAGGGGACCCATTAGAGAAGGCGATATTCTCCCTTTGCTCGAATCTGAGAGAGAAGCTAGGAGGCTCCGTTGAAGAGTCCATCTCTGGTCATACCATCTCAAACTTTTTGCTCTAAACCGGGTTCATTACTGTTGTTTTCGAGGGAATTGCAGCGTATTCACCTTCCTACTATCTCAAGTATGATTTTGCCAAAATTTTCATCAATATCCTTTAAAAATTAATCGAAAATTATTAAGTTATTATCCTTTTAAAATATTCAACTCAACCAATAGCACCTCTTTCTCCCCCTACTCAAATAAATAAATACTCAAATAAATAAATACTCAAATTTATTGTAATTTTCCCCATTACCTTTACTCAAACAAACAAACAAATACTCATATTTACTCTAACGAAAGGTTAGTTACAGAAGTCAACGTAATATAGGTCTGGACTCGACAACTGAAATCTTTTGATACCAATGGTGGTCTCAATCGACAAAAATGATGGCTTTTATATGGGGTATTTGGAATTAGATATATGATTTTTAGATTTCAATGTATTAGCATTATCTAAAAGAGGTTGAGAATTTCTGAATGATACTTGATAAAATAATTTCAAAATTAATGAAGAAGTGATGAAATGGAAGAGTTAGAAAAAAAGGACAAAGAATTAATGAAGAAGAAAAAAGTAGGAATTGATTTCGTTTTTTTTCTCATTTTTCCTTAAAATATTAATTATCTTGGTTTTTTTTAAATAATATAAAATAAAAATTAGAGTTTTAAATTTATTTAATTAAATATTGGTTATAACATAGTTCAAATTTTTATATTTAAAACTATTATTTTATTTTCATTTATTATGTTAAATGTCTAAATTACTCTTATAATGTCATCAATAAATATTTTAGTATAGGATTGATATAGATTGCAAACTTAAGGTGAAAATTTGAATAATTTAAAATTTTATAGTATTTTTTATAAGTGGATAAACTTATGGTGTGTTTATTAATCAACAATCAGAATGAGCTGGAATCAAAATGGAGTGGAAATCACAATGGGTTGGAATCAGAATGAGAAATGAAAATTAGAATAAATTATTTACTTTATCTATGAGAATCGGAATTGGAATGAACTATATTGACATTGACGTGTTTATTTTATCTTAAAATTGAAATGAATAGTTTTAAATTACTAAACTGACCTTAGTTTATTTTTGTCATAATAATTATTATTGTTAATAATAATAATTGTTTATAATCATTATATTAATAATAGTAATTATTATTCTTTTTTTGATTATTATTATAATTAATACTTATAATTATTCCTAATAATAATAATAACAACAACAATAACAATTATTATTACTGCTGTTGTTGTAAAATTAGTAACAATAATTATTATTATTGTTAATCATTATAATTAATATTAATAATAAAATTATTATAATAATAATATTTATTATTATTGTTGTTGTTGTTAACAGTAGCAATAATAATAAGTATTAATTACAATGATTAATAAATATAATTAATTTAAAATAATAATAAAAATAATATAAGGAAGGATAAAATAAGAATTTCAAAATTTAAAAGAGGGTAATATAGCCACTTTAGGAAATAAAAATCTCATTCTCATCTCCTCCCATGGGAATGAGAATTCTAGCAATCATTCCAAATTTTAGATAAGACCCCTTACTTTGATTCTCATTCCACCTCTTATTTAAGCAAATAAACACATCGTTCATTCTTATTCATTGATTCTTATTCTCATTCTCATTCCCAATATATAAACACATCATTAAGATAGACGATTGATAATTTTTCTATTTTTTAATATCACTTTTAGTAAAATTACCCTTCTACAATAGATTTTAAAAAACAAGGAATAACTTTTTAAAATTAATTTTATACTTACTAAAATTCCATATATACTCTCACATCTATTGTAAAAAACTAAAATTATATTTATTCAATTAGGAAATAAAATCATTATATTTAAATAGATTATTATTATTATTATTACCAATTATATTGAGATAAAAATAAAAAATAATATCATGTATTTTAGTTATCAATTATTATATACAGAATAAAAAAATATAATGTGCATTTTTATAAATGTTTAAATAAATTTATTCAACATTATTTCTGTTTTAGTTATTTGTATTTATACAGTAGTTTAATAATAAAATTTACTAAGTGCATACGATTATTTTTAAAACTCATAGTATTTTAAAAAATATATTAAAAAAATTTAATTAGTTCTCTTCACATGATAAAAATTTAACTAACTTTCTCAACAACTTATTATTTCTATATCACAACCAACAACTACTATTTTAAAATATAGAATATTGCCAAATTTGCCCTAAATTGGTTCAAACAAAAGTAGTTAAATATTTAAATAATAATTTAATTATTAAATTAAATTAAATTACTTAAACTTATCCTAACTTATCCCCATAAGAATATGGGATAAGTTTTGGTATTAACTGGTGGGTCTTAGTTGGAACCCGTTACTATCAATTTAGGGGTGGGCAAATTGGATTTCAATTTGAATTGTTCAGGTTTTAATTTGGGTTACAACCCAATTGAGTTGGAGAATTGAACCCAATCGGGTTGAAAACACGGTTTGGTTTGGTTCGGGTTAATAATTCGGATCGAATTGAGTTAGTAATTTTGGGTTAAAATTTCAATTCGGGTCATTTCGAGTTTAAACAATTCAATGCAAAAATTTGAGTTAGTTCGAGTTAGAATGGGTTGGAATAATTTAATTCAAAAATTTTTTTGCCGACAACCACCTAAAATCCAAAAATCTAAAATTCAAACATCCTTAACAACAAATAACAACAACTACCAAGCATCCTTAACAATATTTCAACAAGTCTTTTTAAAATTAACAAGACATAAAACATGGTAGTCAACTAAAATTACAAATCTAATAAACAAAATGGCAATCATGATTAATAATTTAATCTCTGTTAACACATCTCCACATGACGAACAACATTAATAATCCATCTCCAACACCATCAAGGCATCAACACCGAAGACAACACGTCCAAATTAGTAATAATTAACCATTCCAAATTGAATCACGCAACAACGGACAGAAAATGAAGCAAATTAGTCCATTCTGCAAAAGGATAAAAAAATTAATTGATATTTAGTAGAATAACTCAACATGCCTTAATAATGTGTATTCTCAATGCTACTAGAACCATTTTTGCACTATGACTATGCATTAATTGTGTAATTGATTATTATGCTTGATCTAAATAAATATACACAATTACATACCTACTGTTGCAATAAAAAATATTGATATTAGAACACTTAGATGGTCGCCTTCTGTTGATTTACGAAGCTCTACATGAAATAAAAAGATTTTTAAGTAAATAGCTCTTAAAGTAAACAAGTCTTAAAAATAAATAAGTAATTATTAACATAATAACATTTATACCTTCTGTAAGAGCATCCATAAACTCGTTTTCCTCAACCAACGCTTGAAGGTTTGTTGTAGAATCCACAAAAAGTGAAGACTGAAACCAATTTTGCATTAGTATCAAAGCTTCCACCATATCAGGAGCCATAGAACTCCTATGTTCATCTAAAATACGATCTCTTGTGCCAAAGGTAGGCTCAGATGCAACAATAGATACTGGAATGGCAAGCACATAACTTGCTATTTGTTACAAAATTAGGTATTTCGAACTATTAACCTTCCACCATAGCAAAATATCAAGCGGAGCACCCAATGCATTAAGTGTTTGATATTCAACTAACTCCATCAAGTAAAGATCTAATTCATTTGACAATTCTACGTGATTTCTAGAGATAGCAACCATCTCAATCTATTTGGAGAAAGGGTCCTCAAATGCCTCATCTTCTTCATCCATAAAAGTCATCCCACTACTAGCACTTGTGCTTGCACTAGCATTTGGTTTTGAGTGTTGAGCACTGTATGCTTCAAAAAGCTTGTTTAACATATCTTTTATCATGTTTCTCATCTCAGCACATTTTGCATTATCTTTTCCATATATAGTCTCAAAGCAAAGTGCTGCAAAATTCATTTTCCCTTCTAGATCTAATACAGAAACAACAATCAACAACTTGTTTATCTTCGAGGGCCCCTCCCAATACTACTCAAATTTCTCCTTTATACTACTTACCATTATATTAACTTGCATATCAAATTTGTTCACTATATTCAATGCTTTTTTTACTTTACATATCTCGTTATGCCAAACACTGGATGTCACCCTCAAAGAAGAAGAAAACGCTAGTGTGGCATTATAACAAATCCTCAAAAAACCTAATTATCCGACAAGCATTATCCCAATCATAACTTCCTGGTGGTCCTATCTTTTTCTTCTTACCTTCTTTTTTACAAAAATATGCATCATAGAGCTTATCCTCACTTGCCATTCAAGCAAATGCCAATCTAAACTTCAATAATATCATCAACATGGTATATGTGGAAGTCCACCTAATTGGGCAATCTAAAACTGCACTCCCTCTAGAAGGCTGACTATTCTGCCCCATAATCTTTTCTTACTTCACATAAATTTGAAATGCTTTCAATCTCACATTGGATGATTTCACATACTTCACAGCATTACAAGTACTTTTTTTTTTATAAGTACAGATACTAACAATACTGTTGTCTAGCTTTTTCAACCCCTCATTAACAATTAAATTCACAATATGCACACAACAACATACATGTATATCGTAACCATTAAACACCAATGCATCATCTCGCCAAGTCTTCAATTTATTCTTTAAATAACTAATGGCAACAATGAGAACCTTATTTGCACTTGCATTATCCATGGTGATTGTGAACACCTTCTCTATACCCTAATCAAGCAAACATTTCTCGAACTACTTACCAATCGTCTCGCCCTTATGATCAGAAACTAAGTTAATACTGATGACCCTTTCGTGTAACTGCCACTCTTTATTAATAAAGTGAATTGTTATCATCATTTGACTAGCCATCATGATGGAAGTCCAAATATCAGTAGTGAGAGAGATTTTTTGCTTCTTATCACACAATAAACTCTTCAACGAAGCCTTTTCAGCTAAAAAAATTAAAGGATATCCTTAGTAATGGTTCTACGAGATGGGACAATGAACCAAGGACATGAAACACTATAAAAATGGTTATCAAGGATGTCTTTAGTAATGGTTCTACAATTTGGGACAACAAACTAAAGATATGCAACACAACAAAAATGTCTGAATCCAGAATTCTCCACATGCGAAAATGGCAACTCATCAAGAATAATCATTTTAGCAATTGCCCTTCTAACAACCTCCTGGTTAAATCCCCCAACAACAACAACTTGACCAACCTCTTTATTCCTAACACCAATAGGTTTTTGAGTTAAAGTTGCTTGATTTTGTAAATAACATTCATATTCAAAGCATCTTTTCAAGTGATTTGACAAACTGCTAATCATATAAGTAGTTTTACATGAATATTCTTAGCCACAATAGTTGCACTTGCACTAATTATAATCTTCTAATAGTCTAGTGAAATCCTTTCCCATCTTTGATTCTAGAGCCATCACTTTTCTTAGCTTAGTTGCTTTTGATGTTGTCCTCGATGTCATCTTCCTCTTTGATCCAGATTGGGCTTCAATAGTCGCTGGTGACATATCATTAACTTCATTAGATTCAATTGATTGGATGTTGTCTCGAACTCTTGAACAATTTGTTTTAGATATCTGAAATTATAAATCCAATTAAGTTACTTCACACAAAATTAGAAAACTTAAACTAACACAAAGAATAAATTTTTTAGTTATATTGGATATGTGTCACTTGTTTATTGAAGGCATTGAGTTAAATTAACCAATTAAGTTAATTGTTCTTTGCATGCGAATCAATTAACGTCGAAATTAACTATTTTGTTCATCACACAAACCTATAAATACTAAAACAAATAGCATAATTATGATTGATTTGCTAATAATAATAATAATGTGAAAAAAAATGGTTTCAATTGAATTGTATAGGCATGTCTGGGGTTCCTCACATTTACTAAATGCTACTTACAATATGGCATTATTTACAACTCAATGGTGATTGACTAATTGCTTTGATAGTTGATTGAGAGCTTAAAAATTTGGCAATTGGTAGAATTTTATTATGGAATTAGCATGCAAGAGAACTTAAGATCAAATAATTATTGACCTTGATGTTGATGAGTTGATGGATCAGATAGATTGGAAGCTAGCCAAAGATGGAAGTGAGTCAAGACACAACAGCTAGTTTAGAAGCAAGCGACACGAGGTGAACAACTATGGGCTGCGAGCGGCGGTAGTGTCGTTGTGCAAGAGTGTGGCTTGTTGTGTGGACGTATGGGAGTGAGTCAGTCGCGAGCGTGAGGTGAATGGCTGCGAGTTGCAACTGCAACTGTGAGCACGTGTTGAGGTGAACAGTTGTGACTGTTTGCCGCCGGTGCTACTGTGATTAGGAATTCAGAAATTGGTTTTGTGATCGTGAAAGAGATTTTGTTTTTTTTAAAAAAAAAAGCTCAACTCGATTGGGTATAAATGTCCCCAAACCAAAATTTAAACCAATTGGGTTGAGCTTTTCAATGCATTCGAGTTTCACAGGCTAACCCAAATTTCGGTTCGGTTTGGTTCGGTTAACTCGATCTGGACACCCACCCCTAATCAATTCTATCTTTTGTTTTATCCTTACAATGTCTAATCGGGGCAATAGTAAGACTACTTGTTCATCAAAAAGTTTGAAAAATTTATAAAAATGCCATTATGTAAAATTTATAAAGTAAATTTCTACTAATCTATAAATTTTCCATTCATATAAATTAAAAAAAATGGAGCATTTACTTCATTTAAGATTCCAAAACTTGCTTTCTTAGCTTCTTCAGTTCTTTGTCTTCTTCTTGATAAGTATAGATTATAAATTTATTTATTACTCAATCATTTACAATATATTTATTAATTGTAGGGTAGTAAAGACTAATGTTTGTATGCTTAATTCTTGTTCTAATTTCATTGTGTAAGATTAAATTACTATTAGATCAAATGAAGATAATTCAACCATCAAATTTTAGCGTTTAAATTTTTAAATTGAGCATTAATAGATTAGAGATGGATCATTTGAAAATGATTATTGATAGAGATAGATCATAAATTAAATCCAATATATTATATATGATTATAATATGTTGTTATACTTATTCTTTGGTTCTTGAATAATGTCAATGTGTTATAATAACAGACTAAGGGTTGTATGGCTTTTGTTAGCTAATATGTGGTTTCTTGTTTAACTTCTTTTATGTTTTTCCTTATTTTTTATTTGTTAATGTCAAACAATCAACCATTAAAGCTTAGAGAAACTCTTCTTGCATTTTTTAAGGAAAAAAAAATGATAGTGATCAATATCAAGTAAGATTCTATATTATGTTGATGATCCTAAACTAGATGAGCAACCTGCATCTAAGTCTTAAAGCGTTAAACCTCAAAGTGACAACATTGCTTCATTAGACCGTGATCCGAAGTTACATAAACCAATTTGGACATACCCCACTAATCAACAAGATGATGTTCAGAGACTGTATATCAACATGGGTCCATGTAAAATGAAGCTAGAAGTGTTTTCACTTTCATTTGATGGGCAACAATTTTGTTGATTTCACGACAATTTGTATGCACGATTTCCTTGGGTTGATGCATATGTTATTAAAAAAAGAAAAAATATCCCAAGTTTATAACTGAAAGGTTTATGAGTTAGAAGAGGAATAGAAATGGAGAGAGATGTTCTTTTTTGCATCATGAAGGTGTTTAACACACTATACTAAGGTTATACTAAATTAAGGTGGTTTAAAGAATCCAGCTCAACATATAGCTAAAATCATTAATATACAATCATCACAATAGATTTTGCAAAATGGATTGCAACTTTATACCTTAATAGAAGCTATTAAATGGCTTGCAAAGGAAGCATGTGGTTTTAGAGGTAATGATGAGTAATCTTCTAGTCCTAGAAATTTTATTGAAAAGATAAAGCATTCGCCAAGGATAAATAAAGAGATTGCTAAAATTTTGTTGGAAAATTCAGGCAATCAAAACACACTTCATCGGATGTTCAAAAAGATTAAATAATATTGCCAATAAAGAGGGACAAAAGATTCATGAGGAAATTGGAGATATAAAACTTTGTATTCTTGTTGATGAAGCATAAGATGAAGTTTAAAAAGAATAAATGGCTATTACTTTGAGATATGCTGATTGTAATGGATTTGATTGTGAATGTGAAAGAAATTAATGCATTATAACTTAAAAAAGGAAATATCTAATGTCCTTACTTATTATAATCTTGTGATTAAAAATTTACGAGGCCAAAGATAGGATGGTGTTAATAACAAAATGGATTGCTAGCATTATTTCAAGAAGATTATCCATAAGCGTATTATGTACATTAATTTTCTCATTGATTGCAACTTGCATTAGTGAAAGTTTCTAATGATATGCCTAACATATGGATTTTTTTTTTGATGTTTTGAATTCCATTTCCAATGTTTTTGGTTCCCTCCTAAACATCATTATGAGTTGAAATCTATTAGGGAGTCTGAAATTATTGATTTGATAGCTTCTAGGGAGTTTGAAACTAGCATAGAAGCCAATCAAATTTGCTGATTACAATGAATTTGGAGCTACTTGTTGGAGCCCTCATTTCAAATCTCTCAAAAGGTTGATTAGCATGTTTGGTATTGTTTATAAGCATCTTGATGTCAAACCAAGATAATATGGCATATTCTCATCCTTGGCCAATATTGGATTAAATAAAAGATGATTTGCAACAATCTAAAGGTGTTTATGATGCAATATCAACCTTTAAATTTGTATTTATCTTACATCTAATGAATAATATCTTAATGATAAATGATCTACTTTGTCAAGCATTACAAATAAAATCTCAAGACATTTGAATGCTATACATTTAATGTCAGCTAAAAGATTACTACTTGTAATATTATTTTGTGAAAATTATCGTATTGATGTGCTTGGAACTAATGATCGGTACATTAAAGGTACGATGCATACTTGTTAGTGAAAAGATTATGTTACTATGGAGCATTATTATCGAATTGATCTATTAATGCTATAATAAATTTTTAGCTAATTGAGTTAAATAATGATTTACAAATCAGACGGTAGAACTTCTTACTCTGAACTTTGATTTGGATCGTATTGAATCTCAAATCACTCAATGTTGATGATGTTTATAATATTGTAGAGAGATTTTATTCTCAAGATTTAACTCAATTCAAGATACTTGTTGTGAGAAGATAGTTAGAATGCTTTTTAGATGATGTGTTGTATCTTGTTGAGTTTGAGTGTAATTCTTCACTTTATGAATTATGTTGACAATTTGTTGAAACAAAAAGCCTAAAATTTACTTCTTAGTAAACAAATTGATTTATTTAACATTGACTCTCCCTATTTTAATTGCAATGAATGAGCAAGTATTTTCAGCTGTAAAACTTATTAAGACACCATTTTGAAATAAGACGGAGAAAGAGTTTCAATCTGATTATATGGTTCTCTACATTAAAGGAGAATTTTTGACACCATTGATTCAAATTCATTAATAGATGAGTTTAATTCTCGAAAGCATCTTATTGTAGAACTTAAATCGTGTTTAATTGTAATTGAATTACTTCTTGCTTGATGTGTTTTCTTATGTATTAATGGAATTTTTGTTAAGAATTATATTTTTAATTGAGATAATGTTTGGACTTAAAAAAACAATTAGCCCCGCCACAATTTTTTTTTGTGGCTACACCTCTAGAACATGAGATTGGGCTGTTCCCATAAATTAATACTTCAATCAATTATTTTAATGTTACAATATAAGTCTATTGATTATTTGATAAAAAATCTAAAAGCATATGTCTTGATAATATTCGTTTGATGTCCAATTTAAAAAATCTTTTCTAAAAGACATACTTCTAAATTAATTTTTAATTAATTGATTAACTGTTGTGATATCTTTAGATCAAAATCAATATACGTAATAAAAAAATTACATTTTTCATTTACATTTAGCAAATGGGTAATTCACATGGCCACATGCTTTAAGAATTTTTTTTCCTTAATCATTAGCAAACTATTTCTTAAACTAATCTTTTGAAACACTAGAAAATACAAAGTAGAATTACTCCCATGCATGTGTAAAATACATTTTTCTTTTTCATATCATTGCTATCTAAAAATCACACTAGGCTTAAAGGCCTTATCCGGCCCATCAAGTATGTTTTTCATGGTGAATTCGAGCTGTTTTATTAGGGCAACCATTATGGGTTGTGCTTTGGAAGACATTTGAGACTCATTTCACATTGAATCCTTGGCTAAGCCCACTTGAGGGCCCTTGTCTCACAAGAAAATGGCTTATGGAATAGGCTAGTGGAGAACCAATTATTCATTATAAGATAAAAATAAAAAAAATAAAATTATGAAGCCCAAAATTAGGCAAAATCTCGTTTCCTAATTTATTTTGAAAACAAGATCTCTTATTTCCTTTTTACTTTAGGATTAAAAAGGTCTTCCATTTCTTTTTACTTTAGATTAGATAAGATCTTTTATTCCTTTTTACTTTAAATAAACAAGAACTTTTATTTTTTTTTTACTCTAGGCTATATTTAGTAATAAAGAAAACCTTATTCGTTAGTAGAATTCAACTATATAAACTTATGTAAGTCTATGAGATTTTATAAGCCTATAGATCTAAGTTGAGGCTACATCTTCATTTCAAACTTGAAATTAAATTAGTCATTCATAATTGATTAGGGATAAAATGGTAATTTTATTAAAATACTTAAAAATACAAGACAGATTGAGAATTATACAAAATAGAGCTCAAATTTGGATTCAAAATTGTTGAATTAGAAGGGAAAACCCTTTATTTATAAATACAATGGGTAAATCATAGTCACTAGATGAAAATAATTTGGACGCACATAATTGTGCAATGTGGTAAGCTCTGATTGAATGGAACGCGTCATTAAGGCTGTGATTCGGTTTATAACATATAATGTATGTGCGTTTTTTGATATAATAATATGCTACCACATCATCGTTCAATGTAAAAGTCAACAAGCACTGATTCAGTGTATTGCATGTAACGTATGTGCATTTTTTTGTCTAATAATATGTTGTCATATCATCAGTCAATGCAAAGTCAACTAGGCTCCACTAAATTAGCATGCATCCTACCACACTAGATTTGGACATGTAAATATTTTTTATGCAATTGGAGTCCATTTTGATCTCGGTTTCCATCGTTCTTTAGGTTTTCAGGACTTTTGAACCCGTTTATGGTGTCAGTACTGCCATCCGAGACCCCAAATATGAGTAAAATTATTATTTTACCCTTTATACCCTTTCTAAAGCTTTTAGATATTCTGAACTCAAAAAATAATGATTGTTTTACTGTCTGACTTCTCATCAACCATGAAATAACTAAAAATACTCTTGAAATACATGAAATACTCAAATTAAAAAAAAAACACAGAAAATCAAAGCTTAAGGGACTTAATTACATGAAAATATAGATGTTAGTGAGACTTGAAATGTAAAATGATGATTTTATCCTTTATAAACATATGCCCTCCAACACTCAATAGTAAGAAGGTGGAACTTCCCACATCAAAACGAAGAGGCATCTTTTTTATTTCTTTAGTGATTTCCTCCAACTGACTTTCAATTGATTTCTTCCAAGCACACAACTCATTCTCTCTATGATGTTTACCAAGTGCATGAATCGTGCAAAAGTATTTTATAAAAGTTGTAAATTTACCAAGCCCTTGCATATGGCAAATTCGAAGAAGCCTTCGCAATGATTGCTCAAGTCTGTTGTTTCTTTTATCTAACTTCAACAAGCCTTTCTTAGGCTCTTTTTTTTTTTTTAACTTTTCCTATCACATCACAAATAAATTAATAATGATATAATAATACAATATATATATTTTTTCTTATGACACTGTGTAGCTTATCTAACTACCCATATGTAGAATAAATTAGCGATGACATGTGAAAAAGAAAAAAAAAAGGTATAGTGGCTAAGCAAAAATAATTCGCTTAGGCAAAACTAATTGAAGAAAATTTAATCCTATTCAAGTTTCTCACCATCTTGATAACAATCTTCCCAGTTTTAGGGTCGTATCATTTATTTTTCATTCCCCAAGCTCTCTTTCAAAGTTCACTCCTATCCACTAAGTATTTAGAAGGACCAATTTTTGAGCACTAGTGAATAAACAAGTCATATTATTTTAGTACACTCAATAGTGTCATTTAAACAAATTAAATTTGTATAAACTGATAGCTATACAGTTACCATATCTTGCATAAATTCTACATATCTTTAATATTATTATTATTATTAAAACATTAAAGTTAATAACACCAATTAATAATAATATTTAAAAAATAAAATTAATAAATTTTAACAGTAATAATAAGAAATTATTATTATTAACAAAAATGACATCAATGATAGTAATAATGATAAATAATAATAACTAAAATAATAAAAGTAATAAATTTTAATAACAATAGTATTAATATGATAATAATGACATTAATAATATAATGATGATGGTGGTGATGGTGGTGGTGGTAAAAGACCTATTGTTGTTATTGTTATTGTTGTTATCGTTATTATTATTAATAATAAAAGACCTATTTGCAAATAATATGAAACTTTTGGGCATTTTAATAAATTCTGTAAGGACAAAAATGTAAAAAAAACATAAGTGAATTGAAGGCAATTTGGAGATTATGAAAATTTAGGTGTAAGATAGGTAGTCCTGGGAATAAAATTCTAACTCCTAACCCCACTTCCCCTTTGAAAATCAAAACTAAAGGAATGATTCTTAAATTTATAGGCTCGACACTATTTTGATTATGATTCTAAACCTTAATTTTACAAATATATACGTCATTAATTTCGATTCTAGAATTTTCATTCTCATTGTTGGTAAAACATGCCATTAATGATAAGATGATTGGTTTTAATTTATGGGTTAGTATTTCAATAAATTAATTTGGGACATTTTAAGCACTAAAATTTAAATGATGTGTTATAAGGATTTCGGCAGGGGTGTTAAAAGCTCCACTATTTTTATGGCATTAAACCTATTATTTAATAGGCCAGGACCACAAACTGCTTTAGGCACACAAATCGTCATAGTTTTGTAGATAAAGATTCTCTTCTGATTTGAGTTCTTATAAGTTTTTAAAAATCTTGTGTCATATGTCTTTAAGTGTTATTATATAAGTAGAATTTAACTTCTTTATTTTTTATTTATTAACTACGAATCGTTCATATATATTTTTGCTCAGGAAGAGATCAGATCATGAGAGAATGTTGTCGTTGAGTTTTGCTATTTAAAATAAATTTAGTTAGTTAGGAGAGTTTTAACTTATGAGCTAGTCCAAGAAAACTCTCTCTAACCATGTGAGGGTAGAAATTAGATTTAATCTAAAATATTCTCAGTAGATGACTTTTGATTGTGTGTGTGAAACACATTACTATGATCACAGTTTTTTCACCACATAATCTTCAAGTAGATTGTGCTTCTATTATTCATTTTAGATGAGAGGAAAAAATTGGGGAAGATTGTTTTCTATTCTTTATTGTTTTTCTTCGCCTTTTATTAATATTTCATTTGTCTTGATTTTTTATTTATAATTTAATATTGATAATGTTGAAGTAAAAAATCTATTTTTCCTCTTTAACCACTAAAAGCTCACAGAGTCGGTCAAATTTTTCGGTGCACGCTGTTGATGTTTTCATTTATGGTAAGGCAAATTGAAGAATGTCATAACTTGCACGGTAAAAAGAAATTTGATCTAATTTAGGTACTTAATTTAAGATCTATGCAATCAAACATTTACGAATAAAATTCAATAAATTTATATATAATGAGATATCATTATTACAAGTACATTATTATAATTTGATTGAAAATTAATTACCTATTAATAAAGTAGTACTAAATAAATGTTGAATTTGATATAAAATTAAAATTTTTGTAAAAGTTAAACTAATGTTTTTGGTATTTTAGGACTTTTATTTTTTAAAGAGTAAAGTAATAAATTTAATATTTTGTTTATTCGACTTTAATGTAAAGAATATTTGGGGACCTAAACTTTTTTTTTTTTGAAAAAAGTAAATATAATTGATTGATTGTGTAAATTATTAAATTTAGTTGGACTTTTCTTGATATAGTAGAGCACTCATATATAGAAATTTAGGGAGTAAACATTCGAGGATAGGATTATGTGAACTATAAAATTTTACTTTCAACACTTACATTTTAATAATTTTTTATATTATTAAATTAACCCCAATGTACTTTACTAGTAAGGATAAATTAATAAAATTTAATTTAACAAATTTTTAATTTAAAGTCATATTTTATCTACAATAAACCCATCAACAATAAAAAATTGAATTAATGTTCACTTTGAAATATTTGTCTGTAGTTATGGACTAAACATATTTATTTATTTATTAATAGAATTGTTGTGAAAAAAAAATTAGGAAACATGTTTTATCTTTTGTAATGGAAGCAAAAGGAATTAAAAATAGAGGTATAGGAAGAATAGTAAATTGCACCAATCCAACGTAAGAAAACCAAAGAAATCAGAGGAAAATATCTGTTTTAAATTTGCTTTCTGAACTATACTCTATCTAATCCACATGCTTTCATGGGTTTGGCAAACAAAATCAAATTACGACTTTAAAGGGAGGAACAAACATAGACTAGATCAGATTATGAAAGGAAAAATAAAAGTTAATAAAAATAGAAAAAAAAAAGCTAAATATTTTGCTTGTGATTTGTTAATATTTTATTGGGTGTAAATAGATAATTTTTGAAATGGGTAAGGAGGACAATACAAAGTATTTGAAAGAGTGTTCTAAATAAAAATTAATAATTTAAAATTATTAAATGAGTATATAGAGTAAGTGAATGTTTAAATTAGATTTTTAAATGCAAATAGTCCCACCCAACATTATATTGTGTGCATAAATATAATTTTTTTCTAAAATAATACTCTAAAAAGAAACCATATCTGATTATAAAAAATGAAAAGGATATTAAATGCTTTCTTTAAATGCTAAAGAAAGAAAAGAATTATTTGGTTCAGGAAAGGAGAGCATATTAAACATTTGCCTTAGTAAGTATATGCAATAAAAAGTATAGGAAATCAGAAATATAAATAAATTAATATTTTAACCTATTCTACAACATTTTAAATTATGTCATAGAAAATGCAAAAGACATTTTTAGAATCTATATTAATATTTGAGTGATGATACAGTATATTAATATATAGTAATATTTCATGCAAAAGACATTGTAATATATATATATATATATATATATATATGGAAAAGACATTGTAATAGAATCTATATTAATATTTTAACCTAAAGTCCTATACAAATGGACTATTTATCTATCGAACTTGCGTAGGCTAAAAACCAAATAGTATGATTTAATACCAATCAATTAAAAAAATAGAATCATTTAATTCCGTTAAACAATCATTCAGTTCGGTTTATAAAATGAACGATTAAAATTGCAATGACATTTTTTTTTAGTTGTCTACAGCTAATTAACATAAACAAAAAAAGAAATGCGATATTTTTTTTTTCAAACGAAAATATATAAACCAGAATTCAAGCCTAACACTGTAATTGAGGGTTATAAATATTAAAATACTTACAATAAACTAAACACAAGTTGTAAAATTATTACTATTATTACATATAGATTTATTTTTTCAAACTAAATGAAAAAATAGAGATTTACTATCAATCAATTAAAAAAATAGAATCATTTAATTCAGTTAACTTACGATTATTTAGTTCGGTTTATCCAATGAAAGATTAAGTTGCAATGACAATTTTTTTGTAGTTGTCTATAGCTAATTAACGAAAACATATAAAACAAAATTCAAGTCTAACATTGTTATTGAGAGTTATAAATATTAAAATATTTACAATAAACTAAATACAAGATGTAAAATTATTACTATTATTACATATAGATTTATTTTTTCAAACTAAATTAAAAAATAGAGATTTAATATCAATCAATTGGAAAAATAGAATCATTTAATTCGGTTAACTTACAATCATTCAGTTCGGTTTGTCAAATGAAAGATTAAATAGCGATGACAATTTTTGTTAGTTGTATGTAGCTAATTAACATAAACAAAAGAAGAAGAAGAAGAAGAAGAAGTGATTTTATTGTTTATTAGAAGAAAACATATCAAACAAAATTAAAATCTAACATTGTAATTAAGAGTTATAAATATTAAAATATTTACGAGAAACTAAATACAAGATGTAAAATTATTACTGTTATTGCATATAGATTTATTTTTTCAATCTAAATTAAAAAATAAGAATGAATTTTTTGATGAAAACTTTTTTTTTATATTCTTTATAAAAATGGAAGATAATCTGAAATTTATAATAATTTGAGAGATACTATAATATTATCATTTCACTAATCTTATCCTAAATTCATCCCAAAAAAATGAATAAAACAACATTTGAGCTTCGATCAGTGCTAGTGGGCCTGTTTGAGCGAGCAGAGCAGCGGCGCACACAAACAGACACACAGAGACGCACATATATTTATATATATAACCCTCCAAACTTGAACCAACGCGTGTTGAAAATTTCTCATTTCCAATAAACGGAACGTTACTTTTCTCGAGTCTTTACTCATCCATTCTGTGTCTGTTTCAAAGGAGAAGCAGTTCAAAACAATTCTTGCAGGTTAAATTTTTGCTTGTAGTTGCACTGGGCATTGCTTCATCGGATATTTCTTTTATTCAATTTTATTTATTAAACACAGAGAAGTTCTGCAGTATTCAATTTCATATTCTGATTTTTTAATTTGATTAATGTGGTTTGTCTGGATAATCAACCATTCGTTTCATTACAACTTTTTTTTTTTAAAAACAAAAATTCGAATCATGGAATTTAGCGAAAGGATGTGATGATTCTTGTTTTCCTTTTTCTTTTAAGCCCTTTTTCTAATTGAGCTGGTGTACTCTTGAAGCTTACCTTTCTAGACTAATGGGCAGGAAGAGATATCCTTAATAGGAACATGCATTTTGTTACTTTCCACTCCATGAGGTGTATGCAAAGGATCAGATTATGCCTCTTCTGTGATCCTTCAATGGGTTAAATATCAGAACGATAATTTTCCTTTTATGCATTCCTTTGTGTCTCTAGAATTAGTCATGGTCCCCGTGTAAAATGTTTATCTATACTTCCAAATGACAAAATTTTAATTTTTCTGGCAACTTTATCTGATTAATTGCAGAGGCTAGGTTGATCATGGATAGCTCTGATGATGAAAAGGATGGAGTCTATGGGAATCATATACCAAAAGAACTGAATCATAATTTGTCGTCCAATGGAATGAAATTTGTAGATGAGGTACTAAACGGACAAAGTGAACGTTGCTTGGAAAACTTTCGCATGGATAAGAAGGTATTTTACAAATTGTGTGATATTCTGCAATCGAAAGGTTTACTACGTCACACAAATCGAATCAAGATTGAAGAGCAATTAGCTATATTTATGTTTATTGTCGGTCATAATCTACGGACTCGAGCTGTTCAAGAGTTATTTCGATATTCTGGAGAAACCATTAGCCGCCATTTCAACAATGTTTTAAATGCCATTATGGCAATTTCGTTGGATTTTTTTCAGCCTCCGGGGCCTGATGTTCCCCCAGAAATATCGTTGGATCCTAGACTTTATCCCTATTTTAAGGTAATCCTGGAGTAAAATAGTAATTAAATTTGATTGCTGTCTCTTTTTGTTTATAGACTAAAATAGGTTCTCTTGTTTGGTGAACAAAGTCATATTTTTGTTTTCATTAATAACAATCTTATGCCAGGATTGTGTTGGAGCTGTTGATGGTATACACATTCCAGTTATGGTAGGTGTGGATGAGCAAGGACCTTTCCGTAACAAGAGCGGATTACTTTCACAAAACGTGCTGGCAGCTTGCTCATTTGATTTGAAGTTTCATTATGTCCTGGCTGGTTGGGAAGGCTCAGCCTCAGATTTGCGAGTTCTAAATTCAGCACTCACAAGACGCAATAAATTGCAGGTCCCCGAAGGTATTGTTTATTGTTACATATGACTCACTAAAAGGTTGTTTGTAGATCCAAATTAATTGCATACAAACCTAGAAGTTGAGAAGATCTAGGGTGAAATATATAAAATATTCTGTCTTAAATATATAAGATCTTCTTGTGGTTTTAAGAATGGGAATCAAAATCATTTATGTTTTCCTTTAACACTCGAGTTCTGATTGGCTAAAATCTTTAATAATCCAGGAAAGTATTACCTTGTGGATAACAAGTATGCAAATATGCCAGGCTTCATTGCCCCATATCAAGCTGTTTCCTATCACACAAACCAAACTACCACTGGTTATCATCCACAAGATGCCAAAGAGCTATTTAATCAACGGCATTCATTGTTACGGAATGCAACTGATCGTATTTTCGGGGCCTTAAAGGAGCGGTTCCCCATTTTGTTGTCTGCTCCTCCATACCCGTTACAAACACAAGTGAAGTTGGTAGTGGCTGCCTGTGCATTACATAATTACATACGAAGGGAGAAGCCGGATGATTGGCTTTTCAGGATGTATGAACAGGACACTTTATTGCCAATGGCAGAATCCTTGCTCCCATTGGAGGGAGAACAACCAATTGTGCATGTTGACACCCGGGCCCTGGAGTTTGGTTTTCAAACAGAACAACTAGAACTTGCTTCACATTTCCGTGATTCCATTGCAACTGAAATGTGGGATGATTACATCAGTGGTTTAGCATCGTAGATTGTTGATTTGTTATGTTTAGGTTTGAAACCTTTTAAGACCATCAGGTACTTCAAATTTTCTTATGATTTTAGGTCTTGATGACATTGATAGCGTACATTGGCATTTTGTTTATAGAAATATAAAGAATAGATTGGTACATCATAGTTTTCCTAGAATGTTTGTACCGTGCAATGGTTGCAAGCATGTGTCTTGGGTTTAACAAGGAACCATTTCAGTTTTTTCATAGGGGTGTAAATTGGGGGTTTCAGTGGAAAGTAATTCATTCCTGTTTTGGCCTTTCAAAGTAGTTCATTTTCCCCTTATCCTTTTTGACCTTTTTTTGATAATGAAAAAGTTGTATGTATTAGTTAATTCGCTCTGGTCTATTTCGTTTTCAATCAACAAAGTGGAATTTGGGAGAAGATTTCAGACCAGAACTTTCACAATCTTTTACATTTACAATCTTTTTGTTTCATTTTAACTAAGATTTTCATAGAATGAAAATTTCACTTGTTAACACCAATTCTCAGGGGCTGGTTGTTTTTTTGACATAATTGGCTTAATTTTAATTAGTTAAGTCATTAAGTCTGTTTGTTTTTTTAACTTAATAAAAATTTTCAGCCATTAAGTCATTAAGTTATTAAGCTAGCTTTTTTAGCTTTTTGCTCAATCTAAAAAGTTTGAATGATATCATTAAAAGATATTCTCTAAAATATCCCAATCTAATTAATTAATTTTCATCCTTGCCTAAATAAAATTTAATAACTAGCATGATTACCAATTTTTATATAACTTGTGGTAATATGTAGTGGTAGACTATTATTATTTTTATCTTTTCATTTTTTTAAATTATCAGTAAGTGATGCCGATTAGTGTTGGATATGGATAGATTATGATTGACTTTTACTGTTGTTTGTTGTCGTCATTGATGATTAAAAGTAGAAAGCTAAGCTACGTTTTATTTAACGATATGAGAGAAAAGTTGTTGGTTTTAGTCTGTAAAGAAGGGTAATTTGGGAAGAAAGGCTTGTATTTGGCTAATGTTGATAGAAAAAAATTGCTATAGTTAATTGGAAAAATGATAAAATAATTATGACTATTTTTGTAAATTTTCTAAAATAATATTTATATCATGTTTGGTGTAAAAAAAAAGTAAAAGTACGATAACAATAATGGGCTCATCACTTAATTTCCAATCCCAAGGAGACCCTTGGGATTACATTTTTTAAGATATAACTTTATCCTCAACTATTTATGGAATTAAAAATATAACATGTTAAATATAAAAAAATTAAAAGAAGATTTTATATTTTTTAATAAATTTACCAATAATTATTGATTTAAGTTCAATTATATTAAATGTCATTTTAAAATAAATAATTATATATCATGATATATTAATATATAAGAAATATTATTAATTACTAGCTAATCTAATGGCATACTAAATATAAGATATGATTATTTATAATCCAACCCACTATTGCACCAAACACAACATAGTATTATAAAAAAATTTAGTATTATCCAATTCAATCCTATCTTATCCTATCTACTCCGATCGAATCCGATCCAATCTAATCCGGCACACCAAACGAGCCCTAATTGTGCACAAATAAAACTAATAATTTTGTGTTGTGCATGATATCTAAGAAGTAAGCCAAACATTTGCCCAAGTATATATATATATATTCCTTTTAGTTAACCTAATGGCAACTGAAGTCCCTATCAGGCTATGTTGAATAAGGTTTAAACCCTAAGTATCTTATTTTCAACACAAGATTTTACTGTCTTAGTTATATGGCACCCATAACTTCATCAATATATTAAAAATATTGTATTCATTCTCATTATAAACACTAGTGAGGATGGACATCCCCCGGTTATCATTGACACATAAAAGTCAACGATCATTACTTATTTATATTATATTATATATATATATATATATATATATATATTAATCATATTATCTTATCCTAAATATCCGTTACTTCCCCGATTATTTATATTGTTCATTTTCAAAGTATAATTTCATACGAATCTACACTGTCCCAATTACTATCACACCAACCTCGATAATGTTTTCTTATCCAAAAAAAAAAAAAAACGTCGATAATGTTTAATGAAAGTCAAACTCAAAACTCTAATTAGTACTTATACAAATGAAAGGATATTCGAACATATGTAAGTATTTTTCTCGGGAAAAGGAAAACGTTGTTTTAATGTTTCCTCCAGCACGGTAATTAAGTTTTACAACATCTCATACATTTTGGGGTGGCAATTGAGGATAACATACAAAATTGACCATTGAAGATAATAGAAAAGATTGCAACTAAGATCAGATTCATCTTCCACTTTATTTATGAAAAGGATAAATGCTATTTCACCTCCCAACTAAAATGATATATTTACATAAAAAATATGAAAACTTCAGTTTATTCCCAAACCATGCTGCTTTTATATCGCTTGTATTTTTAACAACTAAAAGGGGACAATCATATTTAAGCACATACCATAATTCAATGTCAGCACGCTTGGCTATACACGTCAAACCGACCTCATAATATCTTATTCAATTAATGTTATCTTAAATATTAAAAAAATAAAGTTATTATTGTGTCAATGCTCAAATATTTTGTTAACTTATATCTGAAATAAATAAGCATCCCTGTCACGTGTTACTTTATCTTCTTCACATAGCTGACTGCTAAGAGAGAAGGTTAGAAACAGAACAGAATAAGAATGATCACAGACCAGAGATTTGGGTCCTTGAAATCACGTCAAGTCTAGGCGTTGAAGATTGATAGAACGATTAAGTGACCATTACTTCTAAATCGCACACCACCGTAAATACCATATACTGAACTTTAACAATATAATAATGATAAAAATAGCAATAGTTGGGAGGTAAATTGAAGTTTTTATATTTTTTTAAATTGATGTCATTCTAATTGAGCCGATATGCAATAATTTATTACGGGCAAATATTTATTGACCACCCGGTATTTTGCACTTGATAAAAACTACACTAATATATTTTTCTTTTGCAACTATCTACTTAAAAATTTACATAGGGTATAACTTTTTCATAAATTTATAAGATTTAACATAATATTGACAAAATCACTATTTTATTGTTAGGCCACAAGTGCGTTTCACATATGCAAGGCGAAAGGGCAATTCCGAAAATACTAAGCATGGCTGACGTGTCATCAAATAGTAGAAAGAGAAGAGTTGGTTATGTAATTCTGTTAGTAATAAGTTGGTTGTATTCTGTTTTTGTTGATAAGGGGTGAGAGTTTTCAGTTGAATTTGTTTTGGAGGGTAGAGAGGTGAGGAGACTTAAGGGGGGGAAACGTTGGCTGGGGGAGGCATCAGAAAATTTGTTTTGTAGTGAACTTGCTCATTTTGGGAGAGCTACCAAGTCTCTTGAATGCTTGGGTGTTTTTCGACTATTATTCAGCATATTAATTTCAATTTTCTATTTTAACAACTTTCGGCCCTCTATTGTATTGTCTATTAAATCATTCCAGTCAAGTGCATATCAAATTGATATCAGAGCAATCACGTACTTGGAAAATGACTAGCAAAAATGTTGCTCAACGAATGGATTCCGTGGAGGAGGCGATGGGTGTTGCGCATGAGGAGTTTCAACGGGAAATGGGATCGTTGAAGGATGAAATACAAACAATGAACAAAAGATTCGAACAGTTCATCAAATTTCAGGAGGAAAGGGGAGGTTCATATTCAAATAAAGGAGAAAGGACACTCAGCCCCAATGTTAGCGGGGGGGTCGAGCTCAGGCGGGACTCGCCCGTTAAATCACCAAAAAAAAATTCATTTTGTAGCTGTTAAGACCAATAATTGCTAAAAAATTATATACATAAACTCATCAAACTCGCTAATTTAAAGATATAAAATCATCAATATAAGGACCCTAACTAATTTATAGTTCATTTATAACATAAATTAAAAATCTTTACTCATATAATTCATCCTGAATAAAATATTTTCAACAACAATAATAAATCTTCACCAATAATAAATCACCAATAAAAACAGTTATAATTATCCATAATGAATTCAAAATAACCATAAAACCATTTACGTTCCCATCGATCAAAAATAACATCATAATATTAGTTATAGAAAACTAAAAGTTTACGGTTTATTCCCATCAATTCAAAATAACATTACGTTCCACTTTTAACGTGAAAGGAAAAACTATTATTTTATCAATATTCTATTAAATCCTCCAATGGTAAAGAAAAAGTGATACAATTATAAATTTTAAGGAGAAGGCTCAAAAGAAAAAACTTTTTTTTTAATAACGTACAAACTATTAAGTTATCTATGAATATTTTCCCATTATTTTAACAAATCTGTGTATCATTGTACACATTCAATTTTAATTTTTTTTCACAATTATGCACAGAAATGCAAACCATCATTGGATCTGAATTTTTTTTTTCCTTCCCTCTCTTTTTGTTCCACCGTAAAACTAAATATTTAAAGACTTCGCAGTTTCTTTGCTCCAAGGCAACAATTGAATTGATTTAGGAATAAATAAATAAATAGTATCATAGGATTGTGCTCTTCTTTTACTAGGCCAAGTAGAATTAAGGAAAAATTAGAAACTTATTTGTAAGATATGTACATAGAGACCTGTGCTTTGATTGCTGTTTAATTTCTAATTTAAAGTAGGATACAGTGATAATAATTGAAGTGATGTTCAATTAACTTGCTCACCACTTGCTAGACGTCTCTTTTCTTCTTCAACTTGTTCAATCAATGCTTCCAGCTCTGCTTCTGTCAAGCCCTCCAATCGCTTCTGCCAAGCCAGCAATATGCCCAAAAGAATTGTTAGGGAAGCATATAAAACAAGGACGAATTCTGAACTATCTGATTACAGAAGAATCAGAGAACTAAGAAAAAGTCTTCATCTGTACTCCGCAGTGTCAGTCATGAGTTGAAGCTGATTTTCAACATTGTCCAAAGAGATTTGGCATGGTTAAAAACAATATTGACTTCGTGGGTGCAGTGTCAATGATGAACATAATTTTCCACAATGCCCAAAACAATGTGGCATGGTTAAAACCAATAATGACTTGGCTGTGACATGAGTTCAAGTGTGTTTTAATTTTCAATTCCAGTTTTTCCAAAGATCAAATGAATCTTTGTAGATTCTAGTTCCCACTAAAGTGAAGCAATTCCAAGTTTGATTATTTCAAAGGAAGACAAAAGAAAAGAAGTAGAATCTCTAATACACAAACTACAGGACATACACCATACTATGTAATGTTGTTAACTGCCGCCTAACTGCACATATTTCATCTCACAACTCCATATCCATAAACACAATAAGCTATTACTTCAACAATTCCAGCTTCAAATCACAGCATCAGAATCAAAGTTTTCAAGTATTGCAAGTTGAAATAAAATTAATCCCAAAGAAGAACTGTAGAATTTACAATGAGCATTGACAATATTTCAAATCAGAACAGATTTTATATAATGTCCTTTATAGGTTAAATAGAAAGACACTGATTATAGGTTAAATAGAAAGACATTGAACCATCAATTTACTAAGATCAATGTACATTATGCTCTTCCTCAGATCATTTCCCTAGAAATTTACACCATAATACACTTAAAGACCAAGCAGAAATCAATAACCTGCCTCTTGTGTAATCTGTTCTAACAAGTCTAAATGATTTTCTAGGAAGCAAGGACCAATTATGCTTGAATTTACGCTAAAAAGGATATAGATGAACTAAACCTGCATGACTTTGTCTTCATAGTCCCGTAGTTGTTGAGCATAAGTCATTTCCTTGTTTGAGACTCTAAAGATGTAAGTAGAAACCCATCCAAGTGTAAGGCCTAAAACTACTATCACCTCAACAACATTCCCAGCTTGCAAAGGATCAACTCCAAAAAGCTGCACAGAACATCATAAAGTAAAAGCAATTAGATGAAGAGTAATGAGTGACTCATAGATGCATTTATTTCTTTTTCCTAGCATCATTGAACCATCCTCATCCCCCCACCAAAAATAAACCCAATCCTGCCACAGCATAGTGAACAAGATTGGATAAGAATTAAAAACATAATAAATAGTCTCACACAATAACTATGCTTATCCCATTTTCCTTTCTGTCACCAAAACAACTTGTCTGCCACTTTCAAAGTTCACAAGAACAAGATAACTCGGAAAGTAAAGGAAAAAGAAAGGGATGCTAAAGGTAACAGAAATGGGGAAAAAGAATATACGAGAAGAAATTTGGAGGTACCTCCAGTCCACTTTTTAAGCCATATCCAATGACAGTAACTCCGACTCCAATCAATAAAACATCCTTCCTTGTGTATCCAAAAGGTGTCTGCAGCAGGAAAAGAAGATACAAGTTGGCATTTCAGTCAACAGGTTAAAAATCACAAATAATAACCTCATCTTCAGGAAACTCTTTGAAACATGGATTTAAAGAAGCAAAACATTTCACGTTGAGACATTAATTTTTGTTTAACTAACAAAATTTAGAATATTTTTGATATAAATAAATCTGAAAATGCATTCATCCACACTAAATACAAGCTAACGAGTAAATTTCATAGGACCAATAGAGATGAAAAATGCAATGCTAAGCTCATTAGTTAATAGTTGATCATATGTACCTCTGTTTGATCAGAGGAGTCGCTGCCATTGGAGTTCGAGGAATCGCTACTTCTAGGAATAATAAACCTTGCTCTGTCCGAGATTAGCTTCTTGGATCCTTTTCTTGGAAAAAGAGAAGCTTCTTTTTTGTATAAGCTTTTTGAAATAACTCCTTCTACAAAATAGAATACAAAAAACAGCATAAATAGATAGTGGGATCTCGTATAAAAGAAAAAGATAACTTATTTTGAGATATATTCAAGCCATTCTACCTTATATTAGGAAGGGGCCTCCGAACATACAACCTTAAAATCTTCTTATTATCTATGAATAATTGTGGTTGATGAAAGGCCCATTTGAGACCACTACGCTGTGGCAACATAGCGCAGCAGTCCCATACAAGCCTGAAATTTCATAATAATTTGTCTAATATGTCATATTATAATATGAATTCCAAAATTCATATAACTAATATGAAGCTGAATTCATCATGCATAAGCTATAAGACCAAGGTGCATTTGCAATGTTTTATACATTATAGGTATTACAAAAAATCTTTTGAAGACCAAAACTTGAAGCTAAAACTTGATCTGTTCAATAGTTACTGGGGAAATGAATTAAAGTTCCTTATTACATGTCAAAACTTTGATTCTCGAATTGGAATTCAGACAACAAGGTTGCATGAATATCAAAGAGAATAATGCTAATAATAGTCATGAGTCTGGGAAAATACTGAAAAGCTTGTGCATACAACATGACCTTTTACACTTTCTCAAATCTTATCTTAGATATAGTATATGGCTATATCTCTAAAGAGAGAAGTAATCTGCTAATGAATAATCATTGCTGCAAAACTAAAGATTTACAAACGAAAAGGGTCAAAAAAGAAAAGAAACAATCAGTGAAAACAAAGTTACTAGTTCACAAACTCCAATTGAAGATGCAATACATCATTATGAAGATTTCTAAAGCATTACATAAGGAACATCACAATAACAGAGAATTTCCAAGCTGCTAAATTAACAGCCTCCTTTCATAACTTATCTGAACCGGGGGGGGGGGGGGGTTTAAACAACAGACAAAGTAATTGAATTGCACGATTAAGAATAGATTGGACTAATTCTAAACAAAGAAATTCAATATTCCATGGCTAGACTAAGAAAATTAGAGGGATTACTGCAGAAAAGAAGATTATATAGTAAAAATATAAAAATAAAAATAAAATAAAAAGGAATGTCATATACAGCAGGAAACAAGAAACTAAGTTTTCACAGACAATGAAGAGAAATGAAATTGCATTGACGATTTTTGAAACTCAAGGAACATATAAGTTCCTTTTACGGGAACCAGTAGCACGGAAAAAACCTCTGAACCACCTGCAGACCATTGTTTCGACAAGAAAGGCTTGATATGTTTAGGCTTTCGCAGATCTGTCTTCTGATCTTAGATTCAAGTAAACATAGGGCTCATCTTTCTATATACTGATGACTGTTTTAGAACTGATATTTTGAATTGTTAACCACGATTCTCTCGGTTGAGTGATTGTTCAGGAAGCTCAAAGCAAATAAGGAAGGCCTCAAAGTATCTAAGCTAACAGAATCTACCACTTTCCTGAAACTAAAAAAAGTCTCCATAGCCTATCAGTGATGATTTAAGTACAGGAAAGGACAAGCAAAAAGGCTTATTCTAATTGCATTGGTAGAGGATAGTTCTTTTGTACAAGAGAGACAAAAAAACTGATGTGTAGCCACAGGAGAGATAGTTACTGACAGTCTATATCTGTCTCTGCGTGCATCCATGCTAGTGCGTGCATAAAACAAAACATAATAGCATTTAAGTTACAATCATAAAGATAAAATCGACAAACTTTAAATAACACCATGCGGCAACAAGACAACACCTATTACAGGTGTATAAAGAATAAATTAACAGGGAATAATAGAATAGTCAACAGTTGTAAAAATGTGCAAATGATGCTGTCAACGAGCTTAAAAGATCCAAACAGCCAGCTTGCAATCCAAGGTGTTTCTAGTTAACACTTATTACAAATGATTGGTCTGATCACTCTCATTGAAATGAACATTTCAAGGGGTTTCTAGTTAACAATAAAAGCATTCGTGGAAGAGGGAAAACCAATTGTTTTGGCTCCACTTTTATAGGGTCAGGATTTCTCTCACAAATTGAGTTTGTCCTCAGCAAAATTCACCGTCAGTGATCGGTGATTAATAGATAAAAGTGTAAGAATAGTTAAATCTTAATCATACATTAACAGCATCTTTAAAAGTTAAGGAGAGATCCATCATGCGAGGATATTTTTATCCTCCTATCACAATCGTTCCAAGTAAACGCATGCACTTTTGGAAAGAGTAAAATAAAATAAAATAAAGAAAACACAGAAAATAAAACTGACCTCTCATATGCAGCAAAAGTGGAAGAGCGGAAACACCATCAAAAGAATTCGCTCCGTATTTGTAAAAGCTGCTGCAGTTTCGAAGCGAAGCCATCCCTGCAGTTTACGTTTGATCGATAAAACACATGACAGGAAGAAACAAATATCAGGTAAGAGTAAGAGAATATGAGAATTTAATTAAAAAAAAAGTGGTTTATTTAATTATTATTAATGCAACGAAGGTGCCTGTCTAAATTCAGTTCGATCGACTGAACTTGTGAAAACCAAGTATATTAAAGGAGAATAGAATAGTAACAGTACCGGGACTGGATGAGAAAGCAGTGGCTGGCTTGGTAGGTTGGTAGGCACGTTTGGGATATCCTAAACGTCTAACAGAACTGGACTACTGGAGGTTATACACGTGCTCTCGTAATGTAGCTAGCAAGATTTTTTTTTTAATTCCTTTTTTAATTTTTCAGAATACTTTTACTTTTTTTTAGATAAAATTTCACTGGCAAAATCCGGGTCTGGGCATTGTAATGCTTGGACCCGACCAACATGTAATTTTTAAACACTCGAGCCGGTCAAAATTTTAATTCCGAGTTTTTGTATCCGGATTCTGTACTTTTTTTTTAATATTACACATGTATTTTTTTTTAATTCTTTTGTAATTTAAAATTTTTAAATTTATTTCAATAAAATTGGACATGAAAATATAAACTTTAAATGGTTAAAATTTTACATATGTAATAGATGAGTCAAATAAATATAGATATTTAAAATATTATATATTTTATAATAATTTTTAATAAAATATAAATTCTATACCGAATTTCGAGTTTATCAAGTAATACTCAGGACTGACCCGACTTCATTACCTAGGCCAAATCGGTTGGGTCCAGTCGAGGTTTGGACTAGGTGGTTATCTTTGCCACCCTAATTTTCAAGTACTATTTTCAACCCTCAGTTCATAGATGAATATTGAGTGGTGCAAAGGCAAAAAAAGGAACCAAAAACACTATGGTTCAGTCCAATTTAGTAGTATTTCAGTTTAATTATAATATTTAAAAAATCAATCAATCTGATTTTGTTTAGTTTTAACATTTAAAAAAATCTATTGGTTTAGTTTCTAAAAGAATCAATATTTTTATTTGAGTATTCAGTTTATTATACCAAACTAAAAATCTAACCAAACTAAGAAAATTTGGCTATTGCCTATCGGCAAATGTTTAATAAGAAAAAATTAAAAAAGAACCAAATCTATATTAATAAGTAATTAAACTAGATTTTATTGAACTCAATTTAATAAAGATTTCACTGAACTGAATTGAATCAAAATATATCCACTTCTAGATAAAGATACTAGGTTCTCCTGATAATATTAATGTTTTTTTTAAACAAGAGTAGAGACAATATTATGAAACGATGAGCCCAAACTCGGAGTGTTTCATCTAACTTAATTAGAAAAAATTATCAATAAGGATTTTGTCAAAAATTCAACAGAGTTTCTTTTATATTTTTGATGTTTCCAAATGTAAGCACTCCCGAAATAATTCAACATTTAACTAACTTTACTGATCAACCTCCTGAATCATGATACCACACATTATAATAAATAATATACTTACAAGATCTTTGTTGCACGCTTTCTAATGCTATTGGTATCAATGTGTAAGAGTATACAACAAGTAATGTGATAATGAATATTCAAGATCGTCTTCACATAAATTGTTGTTATGAGAATTACTACAACAATTTTATCAATGCAATTTTTATTCTAAATTAAAATTAAAACAAATTATTTAAACTAATGAAATAATTAAAATAAAAATGAAATAAAGTAATCTGCCACAACAAACACGAGAATGTAATAAATGAGAATGGAGTAGTTAAGTGATTAAGTCAACTTAATGATTTTGACTATTTTTCTAATGTTTGACTTGGTAGCTACAACATCTGCTATAACATTGGAAAGAATCTTTATGTATTCTTATATCTAAATGTAACTTAACAAAGATAAATTGTTATGCTAACATAAGATATAACATTATACATTTTAGATTCTAATTACCCTATAAGGTGAATCCCTATCTAGTTCATCATTACTTTTACATAAAGCATGGCCATTTTCGAATCAAGTTAAACCCAACTGAGAAAACCCAATTTAAAACCAAGTATTACTCTGATATGTTCTACTAAGACAGACCTTTTTGAGGTTCTTTCTTAGCTAGTATCAATAAATGAGCGATTAGCCGAAATAATGAATTAAAATGAGTACTATCAAAACAATGTGCTATAACAAGCATGCAGCAACACATAATATTGGTCAATTAACCATCAAGTTTGTTCATCACTCAACCACAAATTTAGTTCATAATTTGGGATAAAACAAGAAGAAAAATAGTTTTAGCTATCAAATAATTTATTATAACGAGATAGAAACAAGAGAACAAGAAATAAAAGTGAGATTCGCTTGATGTTCTTCTCAAATTCCTTAGTTGCAGCCCCAATTCTCTCTTTTGATATTTTTTTTTCTCTTGTTTTGTTTCTCTATTTTTTTTCTCTAATGATAGCTTTCGCCTTTTCTTTTTTGCATATGTGCTCCTTTTATATCTTAGAATTATGGCAATCGGAAGTCTAGGACATGCAACTTTTAGTTTAGGAAATTCCAGATTGTAATCTTCAAAGTATCTTGCGCGAAATCTTCTATGACAATCCTCTAGGATTGCTACAGCAAAGATGCTACAGCAATGGTGCTATAGCAACAACTTCAGCATTTGTATTGTTCCAAACTTATTACAATTCTTCTCTAGCCATGTTCTTTCCTTATCCTTACAAGCCTATTGCAGCAGAATTCCTTCATTGGTTCTTGAGCTTCTGGTTACCTATAATTATGCATATGATCTAAGCACACAATTTATTCTAAATTAAACAAAGCTTATTAAAAGTAAACTAAAATGGATGATCATGCAAAACATTACTAAAATGTAATAAAAATATGTCATTTACTCTCTAAGTATTATTAATTCAAGTTTAAAAGTGTAATGATAACTCTTATTTCATAGAGTCATCTAAAAGTGTCATGATAACTCTCATTTCATAGAGTCATCACACCCCCAAACTTAAACCATTACTTGTCCTCAAGTAATGACAACAATATTACCACTCAATCACACAATCATGCAACATCAGATTAGCTTTGTCATCAAAATTACAAGGATTCTTCAACCCTTAGATCACACTGTTAATAATGCAAAATTGTCATAATAGTTCAATCTTAAACTTAGGCCACATTTTGTCCAAAGTGTGTGTGTGCACTTTGATCAAGTCTAGAGGTCCTGCATCATTGTACAGACATTATATAACTCAGAGGTAAAGCATAAGTACATTTATATGTGGGGGAGAAGTAGTTACAAATAAGTTCAAATTGTGCTTTATCTATAGATAAATATTGGTTAATTAAATTCTCTTCAATCTATCATTGATTTTTCATGTGAATGTCTATCACTTATAATGATGACACCCAATTACTTAACCAATGCACATATCAGAGTTGCTGCAGCAATGCTTATAACATAATCTTATTTGAAGACATCTTTTAACTTAAGGCTGAACATGGGGCTCATGAACCGATCTGACTACTTAATATCCTAGATAGAGGACATTTTTTTTTTTTTGCTACAACAATGCTCATAGCTCTTGTTGCCTTTGGACTCAAGTCTGCATATGGAGTGCATACTCAGCCCTGGTTACTTAGTACCTTAAGCTATTAGAGCAAAATTTATTTCATAACAAGCATAGTTCAACAAAAAAATCCCCCCCCCCCAAACTTGAGATATTTTTTACCTTTTTTTATTTTCCAGGTTCTGCTACAACATTCTCATAAAACTCAACCAAACCCTAAGCATTGGGGACAAAATTTCACTATTCATCTATAAACTATCCCTACTTGACAATCATAAATACTGAATAACACTTAATTTATCTTCATTAGGTTTTCTAATCCATACACAAATGCTAGATAACAGAGCTTTACATAACACACAACATAAACACGTGCACTTTCAAACACATTACATTATAACATAACCCCCTCAAACTTGAGAGGTGTTATGCCTTCACAAGCACACAAAACAAAACAAACCACACATGAATACACTAGATAAAAAGACGCGCAGTGAAGTTTTAAAAATAAACAAAATAAATTGGCTGGTAGGGACTCTCTTATTGTTAGAAAGCGTTGTTGCAGCACTGGTGAAGTAGAATCATTACTGTAGGGCTCCACCTTGGGCGCTCTTCCTTGGTGACATACGTGTTACAGCAACTGATTTCTTCTTCTTTTTGCTTGGACTATTTTAGGGGATATCAACAGCTTCCTAAAGTTTGGGCTAGTCAAACTTTGCTCTCTTAGTCTCTGGTTTTTCTGATGCTTGCATTGTGCAGCATCTTCAAAGGTTTATGCCCCTTTGCATTTATTGGATATCTTCAGAGCTTGGCTAGGAGATTTAATAGGAGGTTTCTGAGTAGTAGTTGCTAGAGATGTTATTATAATGGTTGCCCCAGATGTGATTTGCTCAGAATCCAATCCGATCCATAAAAATCCGATCTATATAAATCTAATCTGTGGATTGGTGGATTTGATATGGATTGAAAATTTAAAAATGCACAATCGATGGATTGGATATGGATTTACTTATGTAAATCCGCAAAAATCCGTGAATCCGTAAAAAAATATTTATTTATTTGTTTAGTTAAAAAAATTATTATAAATTTAATTAAAAAAATTATAAATGTGATATTACATAATTACATAAGCACTATAACATAACTTAGCCATTACCTAATAATAATAAAAAATAAAAAATAATTAAATAATCAAATATACAAATATAACTTATAAAAATTGTAAAAAATAAAAATAAAAGCAAAGTTACACGCACTAGCAAAAACAACCTAACATAACACCAAGTTACAAACAATTTGCAAAGTTACCCAAAAGCAAAGTAACATAATGTTAAGTCACCAACAATTTGTAAACAAAAAATCTAAGCTTCCCGGCCGTCACATGCAATAGCAACACCTAATGCTGGTTTGATACACTTTTAACACCAATTTGAAGGACGTCGGCTGCGCGATTCCGGCCAGAGCAAGCCATCTTCTTCCCCGAGTCCATTGAGCCACTTCACAATCACTGATTCCAACTGAACAATTGCACTATCATAATCTTCAAGATCGCCACCCATATGGCTTCTCTTGTTCTCACCGTTGACAGTTCTGTAATCACCACTTTTCGACAGGTGCAATAGCCCTAGTGAAGGATCAGACTGTGTTTGGTTTCAGAAGCTTTGTCATTTCAATTAATTGTGGCTTTATTTGAACAATTAATTTTGGTGTTATATTAATGTATTATTGTTACTTTATTTGAACAATTAATCTTAGTGTGTTATATTTTGAAACTTTGAACCTATTATTGTAGTTTTATTTAAACAATTAAACTAGATGTATTATATTTCAAAACTATGAATGTATTATTTTATCTTTAATTAAACAATTAATTTTTTAAATTTTATTCAGTTTTAAATTTAATCGGTAGTAAAATTATTTTTATATTAGATTTTTTTTATTTCATTAGTTCATGGTATGAATGGTAATTTTTCCCGATAGGATGGGATCCTGTGGGATCCCAACCATTTGGGATAGGATTGAAACATATTTTTGTCCCATAAAAAATTTAGGACGGGAGTGAGATATTTTTTTATCCCACTTGCATACACGGGACAGGAGTGAGATTGACAAATTCTGTCCCATTTGTCTCATTATTGACTAAAATGAAAATTTTTCAATTGGGATGGGATCCCGTAGGATCCCATCTCTTTTAGGACGAGATTGAAACATATTTTTGTTTAAAAGAAATATAGAGACGAGAGTGGGACATTTTTTCATCCCACTTGCAATTACAGGATAGGACTGGGATTGGTAAATCCTATCCTATCTCGTCCCATTGCCAACCCTAGTTCATGGATTAGAGAGAACTAAAAATTTTTAATTCGGAAACTAATACGCAAAATGGTGGATTGGATATGGATTAAGTTAAATCCGTATTCGATCTGCAGACGTATGAATTGGATATGGATTGAGTCAAATCTGCATTCGATCTGCATACGGATTGGATTTGGATTTAATTTAATCAATCCATGGATTGAATTGAATTGAAAAATTGTAATCCACAAAATTATGGATCAGATATGGATTGATGTCTAATCCGTATATCTGATCCACGAACACCCCTAGATTTCAGTAATAATGTACAACAAACTCTTTTTTTTGCAGTAGTTTGTGTAGCCCTTGTAGCAGCTGCTTTAATTTCTGCAGCAACATTAATTGATCGTCGTTTGATTCTTCATTAGTCAGAACTTTTTCCTAGCCTTTGCTTGAAACACTCCAACTGGGGACTCATCATCCTGCTAATCCTCTGTCTTCTCTTCATCAGCTTTTATGATGTGCTTCTTTTTGTGTTTAGGAGGCACTAATAGAGGTGCTTCATCCTTCTTTGATGTTGATTCTTCTCCTGTACTCTGTTCCTCCTTTGTTTCTTTTTATTCTTGTTATTTCTTCTCTTTCTCTTCCTTAATTGGTGGTGGTTCTTCCTCAGATTCAGATTCTTCTTTATTCTCTGTTGCTGCCATTGCTATTAGAGCATCCTTTGTTGATACTTGGAAATTAAATGACTACAACAAGGAGTCAGAGAAGTCTTTGCTCTTGTTCTTCATGTAAACTGCAAAATGATGCATATGGTCTTCAAGGTGCATCAAATAATTCCAGAATATTTGATTTTTTTTTTTGTGTACACATTCATTGATGGTGTCACTCAATTCTTACAGCCTCCTGTTAACGCCAATAACATTCCTTACTTTGGATATAACAACAAATTTTGGTGTTGCGGTAACAATAGTTTCCCCATCAATTCTTTCAATAGTTCAAGCAGTAAGAGCTCCTTCATTCTTAATGCTTTCATGATTGGTTGATATTTTCACCCCAGAAACCAGAAAAAATGCTGGTGATGAGTGAGGGAAACACCAAATTGGCAGTCTTTTGCTTTTTCTTGGCATACTCTCGAATTTCCCTCTCTATAATTTTCCGAACATCAATTGGTAGACCCTTGAGAATGACATATAATAGAATAAGCTTTTCATGACGATGGTAGTGTCTTTGGTGGGCATCAATCGTAATTTTAGAAAATATGCCCACACTTTGGCCACTAGTTTCAAGTTATTTATATTCACTACTTTGCCTTCCTCATTCAACCATGAACTGCCCTCCATCATAAGGGTTTTAAACATATCACACCACCTCTTAGCAGTCATATTCTTAACCATTTTTGAATACTCACAATCAATATCAGATGGTAAATTATAAAAAGCATTGACTACCTTTGGATCTAAAGGGACTTGAACATTCTTTACCATTATTGTGCATTGGTCTTAAAGCAGCATTTTGGAGTAAAATTCCTTAACTATTGGGAGCACAAGGTCTTGTGGGTGAGTGCAAAAATCTAGCCATCCTATCTTTGTTGCAGTAGCATAAATTGTATTGATCAATCTTGATGGTTGTTGAGGGAATTAAAAACCTTTCTACTCTAAGATCTTCTTAGGCTCTATAAATTCCTTGAATTTATCCTCGGCTTTGTAACTATGGAAGCATGAAAGGTCCTTTAGTCAAGCGGTTGTCTTCTTGTACCTCGTCATTGCTAGAGCTACATAACTGAATTATTGGGTATCTAAAAAGAAAAGTAAATAGTGAAAAGGAGTCCAAAGTACTTGGAAAACCGTGGTCGATAAAAGAGAGAATTTGGATGAGAATGAAAAGAAACACAATAAAACTCTAATTTATAGGTGACAGTAAAATTGAGAAAGAAATAATTAATGGGATAAATTTGGAAATTGAATTTAAACTTTAAAACAAATCAACATTTAAAAGGAAAGAATATTGAGTTTGGGAATTTAGGGATTATGTAATCCATCCTTATCTTTATCTTGGTTTGCTGAGCGAGCTATCACAGATTTACTCTCAACGGTTAAAAGGACTTTCCATAGTTATGTCACTGCAACGGTAAGATTCATTACTGCAACAAGTAATTTAGTGTTGTAGCAACTACAATAAAGTCCCATGTTTGATGAGAACCGCTGTCCAATTGTCATGTGAAGTGTAATGCTGCAACAATTCGTGATGGTGTCTTAGCCAAATTTTTTTAATCATTATTTATACATGCCGTAATAAAATAAAGGAAAGAAATTAGATAATAATAAAATAAAGGAAAGAAATTAGATAATAACTTCAAAATGTCAACAACTATAAAGAAAAGCATGAAAACTAAATTTAATATTAAAGGAACAAAATTTAGATAACTCCGTTAATCATTGGGTTGCCTCCCAATTAACGCTTGATTTAAGGTTTTTCAGCCTGACCTTCCCTTAATTGCTCACGCTAGGTCTGTGAGACACACATCCTCCAATGAATGGTACAAATCATCATGACTAGTTCTCTCATCTTTAAGGTCTACAACACTATAAGGATGGATTTTGGTAAGTCTAAAAGGCCTTGACCATCTAGATTTTAACTTTCCGAGAAAAAAAGCTTCAATCTAGAGTTGTATAGCAAAACTTGTTGACCTAGAAGTAAATCCTTTTGCTGGATACATTTATCATACCATTGTTTTGTTTTTTCTTTGTAAATTCTTGCATTTTCATAAGAAAACAATCTTAACTCTTCAAGCTCACAAAGTTGAAACTTCTTATGCTCTGCTGCAACATCCATGTCCATGTTCAGGTGTTTTAGCGCCCAATATGCTTTATGCTTTAGCTCCAGTAGTAAATGGTAGCCTTTGCCATATACATTTCTATATAGAGACATGACAAGTGGTGTCTTATAAGCTGTGCGATTTGCCCATAAAGAATCATGTAGTCTAACAGACCAATCTTTTCTAATAGGGTTCACTACTTTTTCTAAAATCCTTTTTATTTCCTTGTTTAACACTTCTGCCTAGCCATTAGACTAAGGGTGATATGTGTTGTGAAAATTTTATTGAACTCGTAATTGTATGAATCTATTGTAGAATAAATCAATGGTGACGAGTGTCGATCTCACGAGAAGGTGGATTTTAATTATGTGTAGAGTTAATTTTCTAAGTGGGTGATTGGATTTGTAATGAAAATGATTTAGATTATCCTAAAATTCTCAAGTGGGAATAACTTGAAGTGAAATTTATTAAAAGGAAACGCTTGGGGTATTTGGATCTGTATCAACATGCACCATGAGCTTAATATTCCTTATTAGTGCCAATTAAATCATGAGGGGAGTTTCCACTCATGAACCTCACTCTAATCAATATGGTGCTAAGGGCTTATCTTGCCAAATAGTAATAACTTGCACTAGGGAGCCGATTATGCAAGTGTGGTATCTAGACAAGATTATTACTATTTATCGACGAAAAGTCAAAATATCCACATAAATTAGAGGGGAGGAGAAATTAAATTTACCAAATAAAGCCTATGGAACATGTTGAGACTTCACCTTCAACCAAAGGTTGGTAAAAAATTAGCTACTCATAATTGAATTAGGGGTAAAATAAGAATTTATTAAAATATGTAGAAAATACAAGATAAAAAAGGAATTATAGAAAATAGAGATAAAAAATGAATTTAGGGGTGTCGAATTAGGGGGGAATTAGGGGGAAGCCCCCTTTTATAGATACAATGAGTAAATCATGGCCATCAGATTAAAATAATTTGGACGCTCAGGATTGTGCCACGTGACAAGATTTTATTGCATAGAACACATCATCAAGGCTGTCTAATGATAGCAATCAAATGAAAGTATAAACATTATCTCTAGTCTAAACAAACATCACCTCCACATTAACCATCTACATGCATCAGTCCAGCAGACTTTGTCACAGCTATAGTAATCAAGCCGCTTATAAACATGACATGTCAAACCCTACAAGCTCACTGGTAGTAGTGACACTCTCACAAAAAAATCAAACTTAATAAAAATAGTCACTTCAATGAATGATAAATTGAGAGAAAATAATAAAGAATACTATCACACAGTCTTACCAAAATGAAAGGAATATGCTTACAACTTAGAAATAATACGATCTTAAGCTAAACAAAATGTTAGTCAACCCAATGTATTCATTTTTTAATTATTTTCTTATGCATCACTACATCTTTTTAGCCCATATAATTGGCTTCTATTTCAAACTATAGATCCCTAAAATTAAGAAGGACTTTTATTAGGACGTAACGTAGGCTGAAGACATGGCTAACAAAGGAGAGGAAACAAGGAAAACAAAATATATGTTTGAGAAAAAATAGAGATCTTTTGGAAATTATAAGGTGCATTTTGCTTACTTATTATTATTGTTATTTTTCTTTTTCTTTTTTTGAATTTTTTTTGTATGGCACAACTTTAATAAACAAAATAATTATTTATATTTTTCTCTAACATTAATAGGTGATGGAACTTGTAAGATATAGAGTAATACTCCAAACCGGAGTAGGTCAAGATGATAAGTTGACAAAAAATGTTATATATATATATATATATATATAAAAGGATCAAGAGGGTTAACTATGAATATTTCACAAAAAGGATGGCTAGAAAGACTCAAACATGTCAAATATGGCATTTTGATCGTTTTTTAGGGTTCTAAATAATCTTCCATATCTACGAATTAGATGGACATTCAGATGTAACAACACATTTTTTTTCTTTTCATTTATTTTATATTTTTTTAGAGGGTTGACTCAAAAGAAATCTATATATCGTGTATAAAATAATAAACCGCTAAGCTATATGAAGAATAAGCAAAAAGAGTTACTCTCCAAGAAAAATGATAGGCTCAAAAACTCACTTGAAATTTATTATGATATATGCATTCCTTTAAGCAACTCATATTTGTCTCTGACATCAACATATAGAGTAGCAAACATGGTGTAACATCACTCAAGACCAAAGATAATAAAAATACTAACATTTAAAAGTCATTATGTCATCAAATGTTAAAAAATCACAAATTTTTTTAATAGGTAAAAGAAGAAGTTAGAAAAATCACACTTAAAATGATTGTTGAAGCTTAATAATAAGATAATAAAGAGAAAGAAAATGTTCGGAAAGTATTTTTCTAAAATTAAGAAGATGCGTTTTGTTGTGCAAATTTTATTGAACTCGCAAGTGCACGAATCTATTTAAAATATATTAATGGTGACGAGTATTGATCCCACGAGGAGGTAGATTTTAATTATTTGTAGAGTTAATTTTGTATGAGGGTGGTTGGATTGCTGGTGAAAGTGATTTAGATTATTCTAAAATTGGAATTGAAAAACTTGTTGAATAAATTGAAGAGAAATCTATTGAAATGACGTACTTGGGTATCTGGATCCGTATCAACATGCACCATAGGCTAAATATTCTTTATTAATGCCAATTAAATCATGAGGGGGGAATCCACACCTCATGAAACACACTCTAATCAATATGGTGCTAAGGACTTATCGTGTCAAATAATAATAGCCTTGTACTAGGGAGCTGGTGTAACCAGGGCGGTATCTAGACAATATTATTATTTGTCGACAAAAAAGTCAAATTATCCACTAAAATTAGAGGGGAAGAGAAAATAAATTTATCAAATAAAGTTCATTACACATGTTGAGACTTTATCTTCAACCCAAGCTTAAAAGAAAATTAGTTACTCATAATTGAATTAGGGACAAAATAAAAATTTATTAAAATACATAGAAAATACAAGATAGAGAAGGAATTACACAAAATGGATTCAGAGATATTAAATTTGGGGGGGGGGAGCCTCCTTTTTATAGATACATTGAGTAAATCATGGCCATCGGATCAAAAATATTTCGGACGCTCAGGATTGCGCCATGTCATCAGTCAACAGTACGTGGTTTGACTATGCGGTTTGAACAGTAACACGGTTTGACGCGGGTTTAACAGTGATGCAATTTGGTTAAAAATAATCATGTGTAATGCATGTACCGTACGTGAGATTTTTGGTCCACTGATATGCTGCCACGTCATCGATCAACAGTGCATAAGAATTTTAGTCCAACAGGATTGTGACACCTTATTAGTCAATGCCACATCATCGATCCATTTATATGAACAGTGTCGTAAACAGTAACGTAGACAGTACCGTACATATGAACAATGCTATTTTTCCTTTTATGTTCATTCTAAGGTTTTCGACTGTCTTGAGTTCAAAAGTGATGTCTGTTTTTTCGTTTGATCTCTCGTTCATTGTGAAATGACTATGATGCCCCTAAAATACATAAAATACTTAATTATAATACAACACACATAATTAAATGACAAAAAAATTAAATACATAAAAGTAAGGGTGTTAGTAAAACTTGAAGAGTCAAATAACAATTTTTTCATTTATAAATATATATTTTCTAACACTCAACACGTTTATAGAGTCACTACACTCTATATTTAGCCATCTTCTACTAAAAATGTTAGCCACAGTTAGTCTTTACAACAAAAAAAATCATAAAAACTTAACTAATATTTCATAATTGTCAACTATTCCCTCCCCATAACTAGAACGAAACATTATCTTCAATGTTTAAAGGAAAAAAGAAAATGTTTACAAGCGGAGAGTTAAATCTAATTTGCACTTTTTACTGCGGCTACCGTTACCATCATTATTTGGATACTCGAACACAAAGGTCTTGGGATTTAGCTCTAGTCAATAAGCTTGTAATAGATCAAGTAGCTCATTAACAGTATGAGTACAAATAAAATTTGTGGAAATAATGAAATAGTTTTTTATTATAGGGTTAAGAAACGCGATAAAGTTATCATAAAAGTTATTGATATTTAATAAGCCGATTGGTTTCTAGTGAATGTTCAGATGAGCCCAAGATGCTAATATGATAAGTGCATCTAGAGTTGCAAGATCTTATGGTAGGAAAATAAAGTGTTAACATGATTTAGCATTTCTGTTATTCATGAAGACTTTAAAGAATTGTTCAACCATATCAGAAAAATACTTAACATGTATCGTTGAAATATAGAAGGTGCATTACATAATCTAAATAGCATCTTTCTATATGCAAAAGTGACAAAAGGTTAAGTGAAAATGATATTCTCTTGATCTTTTGGTGCTATGAGAATCTGATTATATTCTGAGTATCAATCTAGAAAGTAATAAAATTCATGACTTGCTAATCTATCAAGCATTTGATGATAAATGCTAAAGGAAAATGGTCTTTACATGTGACGGAATCTAACTTTCTATAATCAATATATATACGCTACCCCATAATCACTCTAGTGAGTATCAATTCATTATCAGTATCGGTAACTACTGTGACTCTTGAATTTTTGGAGACAACTTGCATATAATGACCCATGAACTATTAGAAATGAGGTAAATGATACCTGCGTCTAATAGTTTAAGGACTTCAATTTTAACCACTTCTTTCATGTTATAGTTCAACCGATGTTGCACTTCCCTAGTAGATTTAGCATTTTCATCAAGGTGAATGTAATACATGCAGTCTACTGGGTTTATACCTTTTATGTCGGCTATGGTCCATTATAATGCTCCTTTGTGCTATTTTAAAACTTCCAACAACTTACCTTTTTGTTCATCATTTAGGAATGATGAAATGATTATTGGCATAGTGCTTTCTTATCCCAATAATGCATATTCCAAAGTGTTGGTTAATGGTTTGAGCTCGAGTTTTGGTGGTGATTTTGATGATGGGTTGAGTTTTTTCTCTAATGATGCTAGTTGTTCAACTCTTAACTTCCATTTATTAACATCTATGGTAAGACGTTGACCTTATTGACTAATATGTTAATATCAAAATCTAAATCAAAGTGAGTTAAACATATTTGTAAAGAGTCATAACTAAGGTTTGATAGAAAGTATTATCAACTATGTCTAGATACCACACTGGTATAACTGCCTCCCTAGTCCATCCAAAAACTTATTTTGCAAATTTTATTAAACTCACAAGTGCATGAATCTATTGTAGAATAGATCAATGGTGGCAAGTGTCGATCCCACGAGAAAGTGGATTTTAATTGTGTGTAGAGTTAATTTTCTAAGTGGGTAATTTGGTGAAAGTGAGTTAGACTATTCTAAAATTTAAATTAGAATGATAGGAATAAATTAAAGTGAAAACTATTAAAATGAAGCACTCGAGTCTTTGGATTTACACTTAACATGTACCATGATCTTAATATTCCTTATTAGTGTTAATCAAATCATGAAGGAGGTTTCCACTACTCATGAACCTCACTTCAATAAATATGGTGTTAAGTGCTTATCATGCCAAATAGTAATAATTTTTCACTAGGGAGCGGTTCTACTAGTGCGGTATCTAGATAATTAGTTACTTATAATTGAACTAGGGGTAAAATAAAAATTTATTAAAATACGTAGAAAATACAAGATAGAGAGGACATTAGAAAAATAGAGATAAAAAAATGAATTCAGGGGGCAAATTAGTGGGGATAACCATCAGATTAAAACAATTTGGATGCTTAAGATTGAAATAAGTGGCAAGTTCTGATTTGATAGAACACATCATCACGGCTGTCATTCCGTGCATATGCATGTACCGTATGCACGTTTTTTGGTTCACTAACATACTGCCACGTCGTCGATCAATGCCACAAAAGCATTTTAGTCCAAAAATATCGTGACACATCATTGGTCAACGCCACACAAGCAGTTAATGCCACATCACTCGTCCAATCGAATGCTGCCACATCATCTGTCCAATTGAATGTTGCCATATCATCAGTCAATGCGACATCATCGTACTGTATATGTGAACAGTGTTATGAACATTACCATGAACAATACCATATAAGTAAATAGTATCATTTAATCTTTTATGCTCGTGCTTACGTTTTCGACTGTCATGAGTTCAAAATTGATGTTCGTTGTTCTATTTGATCTCTCGTTCATTGTAAAATGACCATAATACCCCTTAAAATACATAAAATACTTAATTACAATAAAACACATAATTAAATCACAAGAGACTTAAATACATAAAAGTAAGGATGTTAGTGCGATTTGGAGTGTAAAATGACGATTTTTTTCTTTATAAATATACACTTTTTAGTACTCAACAAGCATTGCTCTAACAACCCAAAAAAGAGATTTGTCCTCTGTTTAGGATATTGAGTAGTCAGGTCTGTCCGTGAGCCCCATGCGAAACCTTGAGTCAAAGGTATTTAAAGATAAGACTATGTTCTAGCATCTTAGATGTTTGTGCTGCAACAACTCTGAGTTGTACATTGATAAAGTAATTGGGTATCATCATTATAAGTGATATTCATTCACAAGAAAAATCAATGTTACACTATATATATATAAACAAGGAAAGAGAATGATAATTGTTATAGCATAGTTTGAAGTCATTTTTTTACCCTTATTCCCCATATATGAAAGTACATGTTTTATCTTTTAGTTATTTTTTATGCTTATGTGATGCTGCAATAACTCTGGAATATGATCAAAGTGCCACACACGCAATTTGGACAGAATAAAATCTAAGTCTAGAACTGGACTGCTGATGATAATTTTGCATGTTTCGAATGAGATTTAAGGGTTAATGAATCCTAGCAAGCTAAATGAAAATGCTAAGTTATTTGTTGCTTGATTGTGTGAGTGAAGTATTAATATTGTTTTCATTACTTAAGGACAAGTAATAATTTAAATTTGAGGGTTTGATTACTCAATGAAATGAGAGTTATCATAGTATTTTTATACTTAAATTAATATTACTTAGAGAGTAAATGATGCATTTTTATTGCATTTTTAGTTACATTTTGCATGAGCAGTTGTTTAAGTTTGATTTTAATAAATTTATTGTGTTTTATATTACTTTGTGCTCTGATTATGTGCATTATTGTAGGTGATCAAAAAGCTCAATCTTTATGGATAGAAAGCTGCCGCAACGAACTTGCAGGATGACATAAAAACTTATCTATAGAGGAACTAAAACAAGTCTAAAACAAAGAAGATGTTGTAGCCATTGATGTAGCAATAAAAGAGCAACTACAGATGAGATTACATGCGTGCTAACTGACAAAGCAACGATAGGCACAAAAAGATTGCGATCCAAGGTTTCCAGAAAATGGATACACGTGGGCACACGCTTTTGATTGCCTTAATTCCTAGATATAAAAGGAGCACACATGAAAGAAACAAAAGAGAATCGTCATTCAAGGAAAATAAGAGAGAAAATAAAAGAAAATAGAGAATCAAAGAGATTTGAGGGCTACAACAAGGGATTCAAGGAGAAAAACGAAGAAGAGATCAAAAAGACCTAGTGAAAAATAATTCTTAATCTTTACTTTCTTGTTTTCTTTCTTTTATGGGAATGTATTTGATTTCAAAAATGATTTTTGTTACTATTTTGTCATAAATCATGAACTTAACTTTGATGTGGTTGGATGTTAAATAAGCTTAATGGTTATTTGGAATGCCTTTCTACTTTTACTTGTCCTTAGTATCTTTAACCCTTAACAATTTTTAAACAACATACTACAAATATAGAATACACAGTGACAATAACCTTATCACTGAATTTGATTTTGCAACAAGGTTGTTAATAGCCTCCAAAACCTTATTCTTTTAAGTTACCAACTGAAAAACATTTGTAGTATAATACTACAATTATTTTGTACTCTTGTTTAGCTGGTTCCCACCACTTGAAGAAACTACAACTCTTTTTTTTTTTTTCTCACATTTGTAGTATAACTTTTGAGGATTAGAGTAGACTCTGAGATTTTCACTAATACTTAGTCACTATAGTGAATGCAAAATTTGTTTCCATACTTGATAACCTTGCCATTGATCTATAGCTCCCAAACTTCCTCTGGCACTACAACTACCTTTGGATGGTGACATTTTTGTTGTTGCTTTGCTTTGTTCATATTCTAATGACGTTGATGATATTATGGTCACCAAATTGTATTGAGAGCTAGATTTAAAGGCACAAACTTGCTAAATACATCTTTGAATTTTGAATTTTGGCTATTTCTGCAACATCAACTATTTTAACTTATCAAGTTGATGGGATGCAATGTAATATGTTCAACTTCTAAGCCAAATTCTATTAACATTGATGGCAATCCTTGTTATTTATTCAATTTCAAAGCTCAATTAACAAATAACATAAATTAGAGATGCCCAATGGGTCAAACGGCATGTTGCATGGCACGAGCATGGCACGATATGAACACGTTTCGGTAGGGCATACGGCACGCATGACACGCACATGGGCTGGTTCGAGTCTAGAATTTTAGGCACGATTAGAAATGAACTAAAGCATGGAGCAAAAAAAGGTCAACAATAAGCACGTTTCACTTTTTAATGAAAGTAAACATAAAAAATTATGATTTTATAAATAACTTGAAATTCAATCTTTTTAATATATTTTGTTTGTGAAAGTTTTTAAATTCATTTAATTCTTAGTTTTAAAAAAAATACTCTAATCGATTTATGTTTATAATTTATCAAATTAATAATTATTTCGTGATTTTAGTTAATAAAATTATAAATATCATGAATTTTTATAAATAGGTACTAATGTTATTATAGAGTATGATCCATGACTCTATGTAAGTCCAAGTGAATAATTAAGCTAACCCTTAAGAAAAATTTATTACTGTTGTTATTGTTATTGTTATTAAGTATTAAAAAGAAATTTTAATACCATATAATTTAACTTTATAACTAATATTACATCTCTTACTATTAAATTGGACTCGAGTTTTGAATTTTTGATTTTATTGAATTTGATTAAAGGCACACAAACCCACAAGGGTATATATGCTTGAAAAAAGTACGCTAATAACTTAACATGCCCTCTAAAAAAAGTTTATTATGTTTTTTTCCTTATGCATGGCACAGCATTGCCCATGGCACGACACATGTTGGCATGGGCACAAGTAGGCACGACATATGTGCTAGGCTAGGCCTAAGCAAAAGCAATTAGGCACGACATGACACAAAGTATATGGTGGGTACAGCCTGGCACGAGCACAAGTATGAGTACACATGGGCTTTCCTTTGATGGGTCGGGCTGGCACAACATGGCCTGTTGGCCATCTCTAAACATTAATAACAATGTTTGTAATTTATTTAACTTCAAAGCCCAAGTAAGGAAAAATAATTATATTTTTGGCCCATTAAGATGTTTCACTTTTTGTATATTTAAATCTCATAAACAACTTATTTTTCAATATTTTATTATTTATTTTGTTACTGCATTCCCATGTCCTCTTGCAGAAAAGTTAAATCAACATTAACTTTTGAAATCATACACTGCCATTAATAGCTTACTTCATTACAGGTTAGGATAATTTACTATTAAAGACATTTTACTTCATTAATAGCTTATTTTTCAATATTTTACTTCATTAAGTCAACGTTAATTTACTATTAAAGACATTTTAGTTTACTATTAAAGACAATGTTTTTCGGGGGTAGATTGAGTTTTCATACGTTTAGGGAGTGAATTGAAGATTGTCAATCTAATTAAGGGGTATGATGAAATTTACCTCAAAGTATAATTTATATCTATATTTATTTCTTTTCACTAAAATATTATTGTGTATTTAAAATCAAGTGCATAAAGAAAACCATTTATTATATACTTAAAGAAACACATCAATATGCAAATGTAATCAATTTCTAGAAAACTTAAATCAAAGCATCAAACATAACTTTATAAACATGCTTTACGTTACTAAAATTAAAAATCAAAAGGAAAAATATAAAATATAAAATCGTAATAAATCCCCAGCCCACAGAAGAAGTGTGGTTTATGATCTTATTTTTGCTAGTTGAGCTGAAACCAATCAACTCGAACATAACGTCGTAAACATGTTTCGCTTTAATTAAAATTAAAATCATAAAGAAAAATAAAATATAAGTTTAATATATGCCCCATGCAATGACGATATTTAAGTTTGGTTATTGTCAACGTGGGTTGACTTATGTTCGGAGTTCCTCTTAAATCAAGAAATTATGTCCCTCACTAAAGTTACCATAATACCCTCAAAGCCATAAATTATATTTTATGCATAAAAATCCATACTCCACATTAATAAATAAATTTCCATATCTAATACTAATAAATTACTTATATTATCAATAATCTCATTTTAATTATAAATTATCTTAAAGCAAAACATAACCGTAACCCAACTGCATACCAAATTGAAAAAAAAAACAAAAAAGGGTACGCGTCTGCAGCTCTACAATGTTTTGTTGGTGCCCTTGTGTTTCTAGAATACCAATTATAGAAATTAGCTTGAGACCAACATTATCAATTTGTTGGAAATCATAACCTTAAAGAAGATATAAGATCTGTAAATTAACTTCATTCTTATGAAATTTAACAAAAATAGAGATAAGATTATAGAAATCTTCTTCCCATTGGTGAGAAATCCACTTATTTACTTGACTTATGCCCCTCTTACTCTAAACACTCACTCTTTCTATGCACTTTCCACCTTCAAATTTTCCTTCAATGAATCTTCCCAAATGGATTTAGGGTTGAAAACATTGCTATAATGACCCCACTCATCGAAATTTAGAAATTTTATTTTTTCTTTCCAGACTAAGTTGACAAATCAGCTATTGTAGTTATACAAGGAAGACATATTTAGGCATTTTATGAACTTGGATAGTTATGCATTCAGTGGTGTAAGCGTGTACAACGTGTTACTTAGGCAAGCGACATGAAAAATGCAATAAAGATTTGTTGTGGTTTCAAATTAATGAACATTTGATATGCTTATCGATTAAAAAGTGGTGCCTAGTTATAGGACTTTCTGATGGTCTTTATGTTATACCAAAAAAATTAAAGACATAGCATATGTTACTTAATATGGGTTTTGATGATTAGTCATGCAACTTGAATCACGAACAATTAGATACAATATTTGACACCCTGGATTTTGGTGCTATGAATGACACCGATGCATTAAAAAATTTCAATTTTTTTACTTTATAGATAAAGTATTAAATATGAGAAAAGATCACTCTCAAATAGATTTCTCATTGTCGAATTATGTTGATGATGTCGATCATTTTCAAAATCATCTTTAGGGTTATTTATTGTGGGAAGCAATATACAATAGTGTTGACAGTACATTAAACAACAAAGGTGAGAAATTTAAGAAAGTTCATTTGAAAAATTCTAATCATAATGTTGTAGATAAAACCTTTATGGCTTTACGGTAAGGGTTTAGGTACGTAGAAAAAAATAGATTACACTTAGTAATGAAAACCAGTTTGCAAAAGTTTCAAAAAATCCATTGAGCATCCATAGAGGTCTAATGACAAGGGCAAGAACCTAGATAATGAAGAAAGCATTAAATGGATTAATTAGGCACATCTCAAATTCATGCTTGTTCGAGACACTAATCTGCCCAAATTTATTATTCAAGATGGTCAATGCTTTGTTAATGTCATTCAAGCTTTTAAATATGATTTGTAGTGACTTGCACGAGGAACAAATAAGGCCTTATCAAATTAGGAAGAAAATCAGACACAACCTTTGTTTCACAATCTACTTTGGAAATAAAGATATTTTATCTCCTTTTTACTTCAGGATCTTTTATTTCCTTTTACTTTATGATCAATAAGATCTTTTATTTACTTTTTACTTTAGGATTAATAAGATACTTTTTTTTCACTTTAGGGTCTTTTTATTTCGTTTTTACTTCAGATCGTACTTATTGATAATGACAACCGTAGTCCACTAGTAAAATTCAACTATATAAACCCATGTAACCTTATTGGAAATTTCAGATATGAGATTATAATAATAGTGAGAGCTTGACTTATCACTCACAACTTATTAATATTTCATCTTGTGGCATTCTTTCTTGACTTATCACTCTCAATTGTTCTCTTCTTTCTTAAGTGCGGCGTGAACCCTATATTTCTTATGCCATCGGTTCTTATCTTAATAGATAAAGAGTTAAGATCCTTATTTTAAGGTTATTTGAATATGAATTAGAATGATTCTTGGTAAAAGGAACGTAATTAAGTGCAGGGTCTCACTTACTTTTGTGAGGTTCATATCAATTAATATTAGAGCTTAGGTTCTAAATTAGGTTTAATATATTCTAAATTTATTTAGTTTCTTTAATTGCACATAATTTTTATTTTTTTTCTTAATTTTTGTTTGAATCCATAAACCTATCTTTTTTAATTGTTCTTTTTTCCCTAATTTTGCCTAATCTTTCAAGTTCTGTTCTTTCTCATTGAAAATTAAAAGTAAATAAATTATAAAAGTGAAAATTCCTAAAATCAATTGAATTTTAAAAGGTTGCTTGTTATTTAAGTTTTGCCTATATTTACTGTAATTTGACTTTAAAAAATGGCAATTCTTATTGCATCACAATTTATATTCTTCTTTGTCTTTCTTTGTTTGAGTTCTAATTTATTGAGTTTTGATTGTTGCAAGTGAATTTTGATTGAGTTCATTTAAGTTTAATAAATAATCAAAAGAGAATTAAAGAGTGGAAAAGGGTCAGAAAATGTGAGATTATAAGAGGGTCAAAGCCATATTTGAGAAGACATGAGTGTGAGTGCTATTAATCTTGAGTAGAACCACATAAGAGAATGTTTGTGAGGTATTTCTAACTTTATTTTGTAGGTTATTAAATATGTCTCAAGACAAAAATAAGTCTATTCTTGATGACGTTCAGGAAAAAATAGACTTTAGACTCTTCTTTAAGTGGCAAAATTGAGAATAAAGCCGTCACAAGCACGTCGGATGAGGCATAATAAAATAATTAGATCCTATTCACATTCCCATTAGACTCATCACATAAGCTTGTGCAAAGAAGTTCAAAGAAGCACTTAATAGGATGATTCAAGTAACTTGTGCTCAATCAAATTCGTGGAGGCCTATTGAAGGAATTGAGCATGATATTCAAACCACCAAATGCATGATTCAGGCTCTTGAAGTTTCTAAATAGTCACTACCATAACATTAGCAAGAGTTAGCTTGCATATTATGGTTGGAAAATATGCTACTTTCCTTCTTGGATACTTTCCCATTTCTTGAGAAGGTAAGCAGGGAGGCAAATTAACTATTTTTATTTTAATTGCTTAGTTTCCATTTTAATTGATGTAAGACATTAAAGCCATTTAAAAGACTTTCCTCATTTGCTTTAGATTAAGCATTGGATTCAAGTGGAGAGAGAAACAAGAGAAGACCTTTCAAATGATCAAGCAAAAGCTTACCAATGCTCTTTTATTGTCTTTGCGTAACTTTAATAAATGTTTGAAATTGAATGTGATGCTTCAGTTATGGGCATAGAAGCAGTTCTAATGCAGACGGGATGATCAATTGCCTACTTCAATGAGAAACTAAATTGGGCAGCCTTAAATAACCCTCTTTACGATAAGGGGTTGTATGCATTAGTTCGGGCATCTGCTAGCTGTTCTCTGCTAGTAACAAGTGGAATGTAAATTTGAACACTTTCAACCTTCTCTTTGATTGAATATCTATAAACTTCAAAATGTCTAGTCCTGCCATGTTGTACAAGATTTTAAGGAAGATTGATAGCAGCCTTGTTGTCACAGTAAAGTTTATTGTCTCTTATTAAACTATATATAATTCCTTCAAGAAAATATTCAACCATATTAGCTCACATATTCATTGAGCTATTGCTCTAAATTTAGCTTTTGCACTTGACCTAGCTGCCATAAGTTGATTTTTACTTTTCTAAGTAACCAAATTCCCTATAGTAAATGTACATTATCCAGATGTTGACCTTCTATCACTTACTGAGCTAGCCCAATCTGCATTTGTATAAGCTTCTAGGAGACCGTTTCAAGTACCGCATAATCTTCATAACAACTTCTATATGAACTTCACAAGGACAATACATAAATTGACTTACTATGGTAACAACAAAAGTGAAATCAATCTGGTATAAAATAGATAAATTAGCTTACCCACCAACCTTTAGTGTTGACCTATATCACCTGCATTACTTTTAACTATTTTTCTCAAGTTGTGGTGACAATCAATTACTGTATTTGCTAGTTTGCATCCTAACACACTCATTTCTTGAAGAAGATCCAGAACATACTTCCTTTGACAAACAAATATTCTTTTACTTGATTTTAATATCCAAAATTTTGAGAAATAAATATCCAAGAAATTTCTCAGAATTCCCAAATCTTTCACCCCAAACTCTTTAGCCAATAGTTCTTTAAGTTTTGTTATCTTATCATGGTCATTTTCAGTGTGTTTGAAGAACATCGAATGATTTGCCTGACTTTAAGTACAATCTTGGCGTCGAGCTGTTTTAGTAAAGTTTTCAAACCAGGCTCAAGGTGATTGTTGTAGTCCATACAAGGACTTATTAAACTTGCATACTTTCTTCTTGCAAAAGATTTCTTTAAATCCAAGAGGCGGCTCCATGTACACTTCCTTTTCTAGGTCTTTATGAAGGAATGCATTTTTCACATCAAGTTGTTGTAAGTCCCAATTAGATAGTTGTTAGAGAAAGAATGACACTGATTGAGTTCATCTTTGTTACTGGTGCAAAGGTTTCTTGGTAGTTGATTCTACATGTTTGTGTGAATCCTTTTGCCACAAGTCCTGTCTTATATCTTTCTACTATACCATTAGCTTTGTGTTTTATCATAAAGACCCATTTACATCCAATTGGTTTCTTTCTAAGTGGATAGTTGACAAGTTGCCATGTGTCATTCTTTTGTAATGGTCTTATTTCTTCATAAACAACTTCTCTCTATTGATGAAATACATCCATATATACAATCCCCAATTGCCATAAAAAATATTTAAGTTATTTGCATTGTTGACTTTAAGAAATGTGCAGTGCCCGAATTTTTCTTTTCTAATATTTCCATGTATGAAGGGAGTAACTTGAATGAATCCTCAGGCGTGCCTCTAACTTTCTCCATTGTATATTCTCTTACTTTCCATGCGTTATGGTAATTTATTTCATACCCAAACTATTTTTGAAAATCTTCTCTGATATCACCAGGCGTATATAAGGATGAAGCACCATCAAACTTGTGGCAAATCTTTTGTCCGACAAGATTAAATAAAGCATGAAGATGATTTCTCTTACAAATATGAAGTGTACAACTATAGACGCTATAGTACTTTTTTATTGCAAACATATTCGAACTTCTAAACTTAGTAGCCTAGAGTCGCCACTTACAATTATCATTAATACACTTAACAAAAAGTATTTGCTTCCTTGACTTGAAGGTTTTTAACTCAAAAGTTTTCCTCAAGGCTTCCATAAAAAGCACTTCTTACAACTCCTCTTTCAAACTGAATAGCTTTTTTTCTATTGACCAATCATTATCACCAACGATGGCAAGTTATTACCATTAGAATGTGAGTTGCCATTGTCTAATGAACTTCTACAGGCATATATCTACTATTGGGGGGCTGGAAACTCATATTGCAAGGCGGTTACCATTGTCAAAAGTTTTCCTCAAGGCTTCCATAGAAAACACTTATTACAACTCCTCTTTCAAACTGAACAACTTTTTTCTTATTGACCCATCATTATCACCAACGATGGCAAGTTATTACCATTAGAATGCGAGTTGCCATTGTTTAATGAACTTCTACAGGCATATATCTACTATTGGGGGGCTGGAAACTCATATTGCAAGGCGGTTACCATTGTCAAAAGTTTTCCTCAAGGCTTCCATAGAAAACACTTTTTACAACTCCTCTTTCAAACTGAATAACTTTTTTCCTATTGACCCATCATTATCACCAATGATGGCAAGTTATTACCATTAGAATGCGAGTTGCCATTGTCTAATGAACTTCTACAGGCTTATATCTACTATTGGAGGGCTGGAAACTCATATTACAAGGCCCTACATTCCTTATTCTTGGATCACTAACTGTTGTCCCATCAAAATCCTCATGAACTATAACATTTACATTTTCTAAATTCAGTCTCTTTCTATCATTGGGTTGTGTTTCAAAAAAAAATTTAGATACTGACTGATTTTCGACAACAAAATTATCTGGGTTTAAATCTTCACCTCCAATATATGAGTCAATAGTTCTTGTGGACAGCTATCTGGCCCACAGTTATGGTCAACATCAGCAATAGGGATTACCAAAATCTATTTTCACTTGTAGGTAATACAAAGAGGAATCTTTAACTTAGCTCCGCTATTTGTTTCCTCTAGTAAATAATCTATATCATCATCACTCATAATTGGAAATTTTAATATCAAATTCATTAATATCAATGCAAATAACTCGAGATACTCTTTCTATCGATTGTGCAAATATTGTAGAACGGGACACCATCATACCTCTTGCCTCCGTACGATTAGATAGATAATGATTGTTTTGCTCAATCCATTCACTACAAAACATAATAAGCACATTTACTGAAGTCATTTCCTGCAATAATCCAACACATGATTATATAATAAATACAAAAACAAAATCAAACAAGACGTATAATGAAGTATGGAACCTTCTGTCCATTTACATGATTGTCATCGAGTAATTGCTCTTTTATACGATAGTAGTCATGTAACTTACTAAAATACACAACTCTAGTCTAGTAAAAAGTCAAGGATATATTTAGTAAAAGCGAATGCATTATTTACATTAACAGAATGCTAGGTGTCATAACAACTACTATATTTTTCACACTTACACAACTGCTGTCGTGTAAATTCATATATTTATGAAAAAAGTCAAGTAAGTTGCAAACATACATGACTACACCCTAGTAAATAGTCAGAAGACATATTTCGTCTCTAAAAAATATTTTTATTACACTAATAGAATGGTAAGGTCCGATAACGGTTGAAACATTTTATATATATGCACAACTGTAGTATGTAAGTTCATACGTACACGATATTAGTCGTGTAACTTATTAAAACACACGCCTATAGTCTAGTAATTGTCAGATGACATATCTAGTGAAAAAAAAATAGATTTTTTGCACCAATAGGGTGCCATAACAACTGGAACATTTTGCACACGTGCATAAGCACAGTCTTCTAAATTCATATGTTGGATGCATAGCTAAATTTTCACAAAAATTCAGGTTTCAACGAATATAGTTATAAAGTCCATCAAATAGCAGTGATATAATGCAAATGTAATGAAAATGTGAGTTTCTTTATTATTTATCCCAAACCAAACAAAACCTTAAAAATAATAAAATTTCAACAAAATGAATAAATAACACAAAAAACTATAAAGTTTCAATTACCTTATTCATGATAAGATTGATGACAAAACTATCACAAGCACGTGGGATGAGGCATATTTTGATCCTATTCAAGTACCTGTCGGACCTGTCACAAGAGTTAGGGTAAAGAAATTCAAAAAAGTACTTAATGGGTTGATTCAAGCAATTTGGGCTCAATCAAACACATAGAGACCCGTTGAAGGAATCGCACATGATAAATGCATGATTCAAATTCTTAAAGTTTCTAAATAATCACTTCCATGAAATAAGAAGTTGGCTTATACATTATGGTGGGAAAATATATTATTTTCTTTTCTCGAATACTTTCTCGTTTCTTCAGGAGGCTATTAGAGAAACAAATTAGTTATTTCTATTTTAATCACCTAGTTTTGATTTTTAATTGATGTAAGACATTTAAGCCGATTAGGATTCTGATTTGATGTAGGTTCTTTCCTATTTGCTTAAATAATGATTTTGATTTAATTTAGATTCTTTCATATTGGCTTTGATTAGGATTCTAATTTTATTTAGATTCTTTCCTAGTTGTTTAGATTTAGATTCCAATTGGATTTTGGTTTAGAATTTCCTTCCAAAACTTCATGTAACCAACCCTATATAATGTACTCGCATTCAATAAATAGGGAAGATGAATTTTGATGCAATTGGTGAGAGAGTTAATTCTCTTGGGTTCTTATACAACCTCTTTGAACTTATCAGATTTCCATGGTGTTCAAACTCTTCACTTATCAATCAGATCATCTATAACTGATTGTGGCATCCTCACAGACAAAGTTTCGTGCTTTCAATAAGCATTGGGTCGTAGTTCCATTCAATTTCAAGTTTAGATTCGATTTTGGGAACTAAATTGATTAGGGTCGCGTTATTTCTTAATGAGGTTCATATCATTTGGTAACAAAGCTTAGGCACTAAAGTCAAATTCATCTTCCTTTATTGTTTTTTATTCTTGTTTGAATTTTTCATTATTGTTCTAATATTAAACAAAAAAAAGATATAAATAGTGATGCGTGAACAGTATCATGTTAACAATGTCATGTGAACATTGTCGCATGAATAGTATTGCATGAATAGTATTTTTAGGTTTACTTTCTTTTTTATCAATTTTGTATCCTTATGATTAAATTCTCTTTATATCCATAAATTTTACCTATTCCTTTTGCTAAAAAAAGAAGAGAGAGAGAGAGAGAGAGTCCTTGACCACCGCTTATAATCTTTTGTTCATTTTTCCATCTTGGAAGTCCAAAACTAGTTTTAACTATAGGTGAAAATTTTTGCCTAAAATCAAAATTCGACCTTACGTACGCATTGCCTTCTTGCTCTTGAAATTAAAGTCTCGTTAGTGTAATCTTTGTGAATTGATGCTGGAATCTTGTTATTGGTTTGATTAGCTTAATAATAACCAAGTGAAAATTACTACGAGTTGAAAAAGGCAAGAGAGTGTGAGCATATTAGAGGATAAAAGCCAATAAATTTGAGTGAAATACGAGTGGAATTGAGTGAATCATTTTCTTGAATGAAACACTTTAGGGAGTAAGGTGAGGTCCTTTCCACATTATTTCTAACTTTGTTTTGCATATGTTAGCCATGTCTCACAACCTAGAACAAAACACAAATGAAGAGGATCAATCCGTAACTACTCAGAATTTGTAAATTCAAGCATTGATGGAAGAGATGAATAGGATGATGAAGGCTAAATTAGAGCATATACACAAGCATTTGGATCAAGTAAAGAATACACATATGCCACCCATAACCTATTCCCCAAGCACGTAAGAGGGATAGAGCTCCGGCTAAAGGAGAAATTGATAACTATTATAAGGATGAGTATGATGAAGAGGAGGACTCAGTAGGTAGCTATAGGAGGATGGACAGGGTAGGAGAACTATGAACATGGATGATCGATTAAGTGGTATAAAGATGAAGATTTCACCTTTTCAAGGAAAATCCGGTCGAGAAGCATACCTTGAATGTGAAAAGAAAATAGAGTTCATATTTGATTGCAACAATTATTAGGAGGAAAAAAAGGTAAAATTAGTTGTGATTGAGTTTTTTAACTATGCTATTACTTGGTGGGATCAGCTTGTTATAAATAGAAGGCGAAATAAGGAACATTGAATTGAGACATGGGATGAGATAAAATTATTGATGAGAACGTGTTTTGTACCTAATGTTGAGTGCTAAAAAGTGTATATTTATAAAGGAGAAAATTATCATTTTACACTCCAAGTCTCGCTAACGTCTCTACTTTTATGTATTTAAATCCATTGTGATTTAATTATATGTGTTTTATTATAATTAATTATTTTATATATTTTTTAGGGCATTATGGTCATTTCATAAGAAATGAGAAACCACACAACAAAACGGACAACAATTTTAAACTTAACACAGTCAAAAACCTTAAGAGGAGTATAAAAAGGTAAATGACACTGTTCACATATACAATACCATTTACGGTATTGTTCACAACACTTTAGATATCCAGACTGATGATGTGACACTAAATGATGATGTGGCAGCATTCGATTGGACGAATGATGTGGTATTAACTGATTATGTGGCGTTGACTGATGAGTTGGCGTTGACTGATGATATGTCACAATCTTATTGGACTAAAATGATTATGTAGACTTGACCGATGATGCGGCAATATGTTAGTAGACAGAAAAATGTGCGTACAATGCATGCATTACACAAAATGAAAACCTTGATGATATGTTCTATCGAATCAAAACTTGCCACGTGGCGCAATCCTGAGCGTATAAACTATTTTAATCTGATAGCCATGATTTGCTCATTGTATCTATAAATAAAACGATCCCCCTATTTTGACACTCCTGAACCTATTTTTGAGCTCTATTTTCTGTAATTCCTTCTATATCTTGTATTTTCTACATATTTTCATAAATTTTCATTTTACCCCTAGTTCGATTATGAGTAGTTAATTTTCTTTCAAGTTTGGGTTGAAGGTGAAGTCTCAACATGTTCTATGGACTTAATTTGGTAAATTTACTTTCTCTTCCCCTCTAATATTTGTGGATATTTTGACTTTTTATCGACATATATTAGTAATCTTGTCTAAATATTATACTGGTATAACCGTCTCCCTAGTGCAAGATTATTATTATTTGACACAATAAGCCATTAGCATCATATTTATTGGAGAGTGGTTAATTGGCACTAATAAGGAATATTAAGCCTATGGTGCATGTTGAGTTCCGATCTAGAGACCCAAGTGCTTCATTTTAATAGCTTTCACTTAAATTTATTTTCGCCATTATAATTTAAATTTTAGAATGTTCTAAATCACTTTCACTACAAATCCATCCATCCACTTAGAAAATTAACTATGCCTACAATTAAAATCCACCTCCTCGTGGGATCGACACTTGTCACCGTTGATCTATTTTACAATAGATTGGTGCACTTGCGAGTTTAATAAAATTTGCATAAGAAGTTTTTAGCGCTGTTGTTAGGAAGGTAAGTTATTTTAATTCGTAGAATAAATTTTTATAAATAATTCTTTTTAGTTGTTTTCTTGTAATTTTTTCTTAATTAAAAACAATAAGAAAGTGAATCTGCATTTTATGGTTAGTAATTCTTTTTTTCTTTAAATTTCTATAATTTAATTTTCATGTTATTTTTTTATATTTTCATTTATCTTGTTAATTTGGCCGGTTCAATCACCTATTAATTTATTTTAATTTTAGTTAATTTATTTTATTTCAAGTTTTTTTTTATAGCAATTGAGTGTGTTTCGATAGTAAGGTTGTAACAACATGATAAGGTTAGTATCGTGATTTCTCATTCTTTTTTATTTTTATTAGTTTCGTTCTCTTTTTATTGTGTTCTTTGCACGTATGGTCGAATGTGACAATTACCTAATTTTAAATATATAGACTTTGAACTGGAAAAAACACTTCGCACACACAAACACGTTACAATTAACGACAAAATCGAAATGAATTTGCAACAACAATAACCACCACCACAGAAGAGGTCATTTAAGGACTACTTCAGTCTATTAGCTAACTTAAGCATATCATGCATAAGATACCCAAATGTAGCCGGAAGTTTTGAGTTAAAATCTAGTGTATTAAATTGTCTCCTAACATTCTATGGCCTAAAACATGAAGACCCATATAATCATCTGAATGCTTTTCATGTTTTTTGTCAAACTTTTAAATATGAGATTTTTCAGATGATGATATTAAACTTAAATTATTCTCATTTTCTTTAAAGGATAGAGCTCGTTCATGATTCAATACATTGTGTGCTAATAGCATTACATTATGGAAATAAATAGTAACAAAAGTTTTGAATAAATACTTCCCAGTGCATAAAACCAATACTATTCGCAAGTAAATCTCAGAGTTTACTCAGAGAGAAGATGAGCAATTTTTCAAAGCATGAGAGCGATTCAATGAGCTACTCTTGAAGTGCCCACATCATGACGTACGAGAAATGACACCAATATCAATACTTTTTGAAAGAATTATTGCAGCATGTGCAAAAATGTCTAATGGCAATAAGTGGAGAAGAGTTAATGTCAAAAAGTGCATGAGGGATTTAAGATTTCTTCCAGTGACAAGCAAATAATTCACAATAATGGAGTTGATCATTCAGGAATATCAAAAGAGTTAAAGGAGTGAATGAGGTTCATATTGGCGAGTCAAGTTCAAAAATTAATGAAGTCCAAGAGATGATTAAAGGTCTTTCCATACAAATAGCATCTTTAACGGCTATTAAATAAACATGACTATGACTTATACCCAGATCAAGCCAATGCCATAGGTGTAACGAGAAATCCATCAAACTATAAGCCTTACTCAAACACATATAATCATGGATGGAAATATCATCCCAATTTTTCACAGTCTCAAGGATTCCAACAGAATGTACCAGCAGCTCCAACTCCACCAATGCAACAAATTCTTCAAGTTCCTAATGTCTCTCAGTCACCATTTAGACCATACTATCAAACTACTCTCAACCTAGACCATGAGAAAATGCATTTTGAAATTTTAAGAATCTTACTCACTCCACGATCAAGCAATAAAACCGCACCATTGATGAACTACAAAATGAGATGAGAGCATGCTTCAACTTACAAACCCAATTAGTTTCAAACCTCGAAAAAATTGTGGGATAAATTGCCTCTTTAACTCAAACCTTAGCAATGTTGTTGAGAAAAGAAAATTCCCAAGTCAACAAGTGCCTAATCCTAAAGGAGTGCATGAAGTAAGTACCAGTTCATCTCAGTGGCATGAAGAGGTCAAAGTCATCATGACCTTGGGAAAAGGAAAAAAAAAGTCGACAACAAAATAGAAATATTGGCCATAAAAAAAACTCAAATTGTACCTGTAAATGTTGAGAACTCATCATCAGAGGAGAACAAGAAACCAACCCATAAGAATATATTCTTAAAGCTCTATTTCCTCATAGGTTAACTAAAGGAAAGAATGGAAAATCCACATATGAGATTTTTAAAATCTTTAAACAGGTAAGTGTTAACATCCCTTTACTTGATGTTATAAAACAAATATCATCTTATGCCAAGTTTCTTAAAGACCTTTGTACTAAAAAGAGAAACATTCACGTTCAAAAGAAGGTTTTTTTAACAGAAAACGTTAGCTCCATACTCCAACATAAAATTCTTCTAAAATACAAAGACTCGGGCTCCTTCATTATCTCATGTAGTATTGGGAACCACACAATTGAGAATGCTTTATTGGACTTAGGAGCTAATATAAATCTGTTACGTTACTTAGTATTTCTAAAACTTGGACTAAGAGAATTACACCTAACTCCAGTGATGTTACAACTTACAAATTGATCTATGACAATATCTTTTGGTATTTTGGAGGATGTGCTTATTCAAGTAGATAAGTTTTATTTGTTTCATTGTAATTGACACTTAACCAGTCTAGGATTTAAGAAAGTACATTCCGATTATCCTAAGTCGACCTTTCTTAGTAACTATCGATGCTCACATTCAATGCAGAATTGAAAACACACAGTTCTTCTTTGGCAATATGACCATAGAAGTGAATATCTTCAACATTGCCAAACAACCTCACAATGCATATAATGTAATTTTTGACGTGGATTTAATAGAAGGATTAGTTGAATACTTTTCTTTCAAACCTTAGTAATGACTCTTTACAAACATATGTAACTCACTTTGGTTTGAATTTTGATATTGATAGATTAGTCGATGAGGTCAACGCCTTACTTGATTCAGCACTATCCATGGACACTAATAAATGGAAGTCAAGAGTTGAACATCTAGCACCATTAGAGAAGAAACTCAGCCCATCATCAAAATCAATACCAAAACTTGAGCTCAAACTATTACCTAACACTTTGAATATGTGTTCTTGAGGAAGCACTTTGCCAGTAATCATTTCATCATCCCTAAATAACAAACAAAAAGGTAATTTGTTGGAAGTTTTAAAAGAGCACAAAAGAGTATTAGGATGGATCATAGCTAACATAAAATGTATGAACCCAGTAGACTGCATGCATTACATTTATCTTGATGAAAATACTAAACTTACCAAGGAAATACAACGTCGGTTAAATCTTAACATGAAAGAAGTGGTTAGAATTAAAGTCATTAACTTTTAGACGCAAATATTATTTACCTTATTTCTGATAGTTCATGGGTTAGTCTTGTGCAAGTTATCCCTAAAAAGTAAGGAGTCACAATAGTTACCAATGTGATCTACATGGGGCGCATATGCATTGATAATAGAATGTTGAATTTTGTCATACATAAAGATCATTTTCCTTTACCATTTTTCGATTAAATGCTTGATAGATTAGCAGGTCATGAATTTTAATTCTTTCTAGATATCTACTCAAGATATAATCAGATTCTCATACCAGCAAAAGATCAAGAAAATACCACTTTCACTTGCCCTTTTGACACTTGTACATACAGAAGTTTTTCATTTAGATTATATAATACATCTGCTACATTTCAATGATGTATGTTAAGCATTTTTTCTGATATAGTTAAACGATTCCTTGAAGTATTTATGGATTATTTTTCTGTCTTTAGTGATTCATTCGATCAGTGTTTACATCATCTAACGCTAGTTCTGCAGGAAGTATAGAGAAGAATTTGGTCTTAAATTAGGAAAAGTTCAATTTTATGGTAAAATAAAGTATTTTTCTTGGTCACATCATTTTAAGCCAATGTATTGAGATTGATGAAGCCAATGTGGATTTCATTTCCAATCTTCCTCCACTAAAACAGTTAGAAAAGTAAGATCTGTCTTTGGGCATTCTGGTTTTTATAAACATTGCATTAAAGACTTTAGAAAAATTTCTAGACTCTTATGCAATCTACTTGCTAAGGATGTACCTTTTGTCTTTGATGATTTATGTCTTGTGGCATTTGAAAAATTAAAATAATTGTTGACATCATCACCCATCATTTAGTCCCCAAACTAAAACTTATCATTTAAGTTCATGTGTGATGCATCTGATTATGTAGTAGAAACAGTATTAGGACAAAAAGTTGATCGAGTACCCGATGTCATTTACTATACTAGTATGACATTGAATGATGCACAATTGAACTATTCAACCATTGAAAAAGAAATGCTAGCTGTAGCATTTGCATTAGAGAAATTTCTATTTTATCTTGTTTGTTGTAAAATAATTGTGTTCACAAATCATGCTACTCTTAAATATCTTCTCACAAAGAAATATTCAAAAGCTAGACTAATTCGTTATGTGTTACTTTTGTAAGAATATGACTTGGAATTCAAATATTAGAAAGGCATAGAAAATGTTATGTCTAACTATTTCTCTCGTCTCAATTTTGACACAATTACAGAACCATTAACATTGAATGAATCATTTTCAGATGAATAATTTATCAGTGTGAAAATATTACCATGGTATGCTGATATCGTTAATGATCTTGTTGCAGGTCAACTTTCAGAGAATTAGACTAAGCAAGACAAAGCTATTTTTTTTGCGCAAATAAAGAATTTTTTTGGGATGACCTTCATTTTTTCAAGTATTGTGCAAATCAAATTGTTAGACAATGTATCCCACAAAATAAATTTCAAAATATCCTTTTATTCTGCCATGGACAAACTTGTAGAGGTCATTTCAGTGCTAAAAAAACAGCTACTAAAGTTTTACAATGTGGTTTTTATTGGCCAACTGTATTTCATGATGTTCACACTTTTTACTCTTCACGTGATATGTATCAACAAATAGAGAACATTACACGAAGGAATTGATGTCACTAAACCCAATTTTAGTGGTTGAGATTTTTTATGTATGAGGTATTAACTTTATGGGACCATTTCTTCCTTCTTTTAGCCATTAATATAGATTAGTTATTGTTGATTACATATTAAAATGGGTAGAAGTAATTTCATATAGAACCAATGATCACAAAGTGATGATAGAATTTTTGAAAAGCAACATTATTTTACACTTTGGATTCCTTCAAGAAATAATCAGTAATAGTGATATCCACTTTTGTAACAAATCATTCAAAACTCTTTTGACAAAGTATTTTATCACTCACAAAGTGGCAACCGCATATAATCCGCAAACCAGTGGTCAAGTTGAGATATCTAATCGAGAAATAAAGCACATATAGAAAAGTTGGAGACCAGACAAAAAAGATTGGTCATTGAGACTTGATGATCCATTATGGGCATATATAATAAATTTCAAGACCTCAATTGGGATATCACCCTACAAGCTAATGTATGGAAAAGTTTGCCACCAACTTGTGGAACTCAAGCATTGTGTGTACTAGGCCATCAAGAAATTCAATTTTGACATGCAGTAAACTAGCTCATAAAGAAGATTATAGCTGGCATAACTTAAAGAAATTCGCAATGATGCATACGAAAATGCCAAGATTTACAAGTAGTGAATGAAAGTCTTTCACGACAAGAAAATTATGAGAAAATCTTTTACCCCAAATCAGAAAGTGCTTTTATTCGATTCTCGTTTGCACCTATTCTCAAATAAGTTACGCTCTCGATGGTCTAACCCATTTATTATTCACACTGTTTTTTCACATACACTAATTGAAATTAAGGATCCAAAGAACAGTGTCACCTTTAAAGTTAATAGTCAAATATTAAAGCCATATCTAGAGTACCAACTACATGGAGGAGACACTGAAATAAATTTGAATGACCCATCAAATTGGAATTGAGATTTTTTTGGTTTTTTATTTTTTTCTTTCTCTTTACTATTCTTTTGCTAATTCAAATTATTTTTGCATAAGTGTGTTTGTTTAACGATTAAGTTTTCTTTCATTACTTTTAATCATGCATGCCTTATTTAGACATATCCTCTTGAACCTTCTCAGACGACTTCAACGTGTAAATTCTCTTCTCAGTGGATACATACAAGGAGAAATTCTTTAATTATAGCCATTATTTCAGAAAGAGCATGCATGATATAGTCTCGGGAATCTGACTATAAACGACGCTATTTGCTAGTTTATAAGAAAATTAGATGGGAAGCCTATCCTCGACCAATAAAGGGCGTTCAAGTCATTTCTGGACGTAAAACCAGAGGAATATGTGAGTCATAGTCACAACTACCTGTAAATATTCTTTTATTTCACTTTTATCATTTGCATACTTGTCTTTAATAATTTTATTTTATCATTATTTACTTTTTCTTTTCACTATTTCCTTTTTTACTCTCGACCCATGTACTTTACGCGTTAATTGACACAGACATGGCACCTTATATACAACTGTGAACCATTGTCACCAAGATCCTTAAATATAATTTTTTAAGCACTCACAAATTATTTTTGAGAAGTATCCCAATGGCAGCTACTCTCAATAAATAATTTAAGAACATTTTGTGTGCTCTCTGGGTTTAATTATGGCAAATATAAAGAGTTCGTTGAGGAAGCCTTAAATCTTGGTCGAAGTATAACAGCAAGAAAATTACACTTAGTATATGGAGGGTTATCAAACCTAGTCTCAAAAGCTGCTTATATCAAATGGAGCCAAGTGTTAGGCATCATCCCAATAGCCTTAAAACCTTTGGGTTGTTTGTCTAACTCACCAACTGGAGAAGAGTTAGTCGTCTAAAGTATACAAGAGAGAATAACTCAAATACTAAATTATGCTGATATTTTTATTTTCCTACCAAGAGATCTTGCAATTTTAAAGGCACTTATCACATTAGCATCTTGAGCCCATCTCAACATTCATCATAAAACTATTGGTTTGTTAAATATCAATAACTTTTATGATGGTCTTATCGTATTTCTTAACCATGCAATAAAAAAATATTTCATGGAATTCCACAACAAAAAAAGTTTTTATTTTTGCTCATATTGCTAATGAGCTACTTGAGTTGTTACAAGTTTATAGACCAAAGCTAGATCTCAAGACCTCTGAATTCAAGTGTCCAAATAATTATGGTAACAACAGATGCAGTAAGAAGTGCAAATTAAATTTAACTTACAAATTAGATTTAACTCTCCGCTTGTAAATACTTTATTCTATGTTACAACACTCAAGTGATGTCTTCTAAACTCGACTTCTTTCCGTTAAAACATTGAGGACAATATTTTGTTTTGGTTGAGGGGAGGGAATAGTTGACAATTGCGGAATGTCTTAATGTTGATGAAATTTTTACTAATTTTTGTTGTGAAGACTAACCGTGACTAAATTTTTTAGTCGAAGATGGCTGAATATAGAGTGTAATGACTCTAGAAACGCATCTTCTTATTTTAGAAGTAAAAAAAAAAAGAAAAAAATCCAAACATTTTCTTTTTTCTTTATTAAGCTTTGACAGTCATTTTTTCTAACTTCTTCTTTCTAATTTCTCCTTTATAAATATACACTTTCAAATTTTTTAGTCGAAAATGGCTAAATATGGAATGTGGTGACTTTAGAAACGCATCTTCTTAGTTTAAAAAAAAAAATTTACCTTCGAAACATTTTCTTTTTCTTTATTACCTTATTATTAAGCTTCGACAGTCATTTTAAGTGTGATATTTCTAACTTCTCCTTTTATCAATTAGATTTTCTATATCATTTTTCACCTTTTTGTATGCATATTTTTCATGTTTAAAATAGGTTTCGGAGTAAAATGTCATTTTAAAAAAATGTTGTAATTTTGTGTGATCTTTTAATATTGGATGACATGAAAACTTTCAAATTTTAGTACTTATATTATTTTTGGTCTTGAGTTATGTTACACTATGTTTGCTACTCTACATGTTGATATCCAAAACAAATATGAGTTGCTTGAAGGAATGCACATGTCAAAATAAATACTAGGTGAGTTTTTGAGCTTGTCATTTTTCTTGGAGATAACCCTTTTTTGCCAATTCTTCAGATAACTTAGCAATTTATTATTTTATACATGATTTCTAGATTTCCTTTTGAGTCAATGCTCTATATAAAAAAGGTTAAATAAAATAAAAAAGAGAAAAAAATTGTGTTGCTACATCTGAATGTCCATTTAACTTGTAAATATGGAAGATTATTTAGAGCCCTAAAAGATTATAGAAAGGCAATTTTTGACTCACTTGAGCTTTTCTAGCCATCTCTTTTGTAAAATATCCATAGTTAACCCTTTTGAGCCTTTTAAATATATATATATACACACACACACACATATACTTTCTTTGTCAACTTATCATTTTGACCCACTCGGATTTGGAATATTACTCGATATCTTACAAATTTCATAAAATGTAAATAATTATTATGTCCAGTAAAGTTGTGCTATACACAAAAAAAATTCAAAAAAAGAAGAAAAAAGAAAAAGAGAGAAAAATAACAATAAATAAGTGAAATGAACCTTGTAATGCCAAAAGAGTTTTACTTTTTCTCAGACATATATTTTATTTTTCCTGTTTCCCCTCCTTTGTTGGGCATGTCCCTAACTTACGTTACGTCCTAATAGAAGTCCTTCTTAATTTTAGAGAACTATAGTATGAAGTAGATGTTAACATAAATATGTTAATAATATTGATGTTGATGATAAAAAACTTTAAATGATTTTTGATAAAAATGTTAGAGTTATTTCTTAATAAATGAAAGTCATAAAAACCATTCCATTCATACTTATAAAAGATGGATTTTCAAATTGGAAAAAGATTCTTTGCAAAATCTGATTTAAAATGTGTTTTAGGAAATAAACAGTGAATCGGTAATTTTGAAACGGTTAACCGATTAAGACCAGAGAGCAGTAATTTGCCTACGCTCTAACCGTTAGTGAAAAACAAAAAAAATGGAAAGGATACTGGAAACTAGCGGCGAACCGTTTACTACAAACGGTTAACCGATAATGTCCAGAGAAGTGACTTCATACAAGTCCTTAACCGTTTACTGAAAACGGGTAACTGATGTTCATTTCACAGGTTACTAGAAACTAACGGTGAGCCGTTTATTACAAACGGTTAACCGATAATATCCAGAGAGTCATTTCAAGCAAAGCCTTAGCCGTTTACTTAATAACTGATGTTCATTTTGCAAGTGACTGGAAGCTAACGGTGAACCGTTTATTATAAACGGTTAACCGATAACATCCAAAGAGTCACTTCATGTAAATCTTTAACCGGTTGCTATAAACAGATAACGGGTGTTCATTTTACAAGTCTCTGGAAGTTAACGGCGAAAGGGTAACCCTAAATGGCAAACCGTTTATTTGAAATCTGGCCCGACGGTAACAAAATTATGTTGCTCTTTCAATTACCAAGGTTGAATATATAGCCGCCGGAAGTTGTTGTGCACAAGCACTTTGGATGAAACAAACACTCAGAGATTATGGCATTAATCTTGAACAAATTCCTATTAAGTGTGATAATAGTAGTGCTATAAATCTTTCAAAGAATCTCATTCAACACTCTAGAACCAAGTATATAGAAATTAGACATCATTTCTTGAGAGATCATGTTCAAAAGGGAGACATTGCATTATAGTTTATTTCTACGAAAAAATAACTTGCCGATATTTTCACAAAACCACTTTGCGAAGAACATTTTTCAAAAATTCGGCATGAACTTGGGATGATGAAATTTTCGCATTAAAATCTCTATTCATGCTATTGAGTGTACTGAATTGATTGACTTATAGTTGTGAACAAACATTTGTGAAATGCTTGAGCTTGATTGTCAAATTATGAATTTGCCTTGTTATTTCTTAATTGTATGAATAAATTGGTTGAAAACATGCTCTTGAATTATGCATTAAAATGGCTCATAAAATATTTTCAGATCAATTAAATGATCTGGGAATTTATTATTTACTGGCCAAATATCAAATCCAATGTTTAAAATTTCAGATAAAATAAACAGATAACCATTTCAAATAAACGATGAACCGTTTTGCTCCAGAAACTAGATTTTTGTGTCTGACCGTCTACTCTTTCACTGTTTTCTGTAAACGGTGAACATTTGTTAACAGAGAGTCTCCTATCAGTTACTCCTTAACCGTTAAAGCTTAAGCGTTCATTGTTACTCATTCTTTAGCCTCTGTGAGTTACCCTTTACCCGGTTAAATAAACGGATAACCGTTTTCCGTGAACTGTTACCCATTCTCTATCTCTAGACGTTACCCTTTAATCGTTTAAATAAACGGTTTACCATTTTCGCGTTTTTAAAACTGTTCAAAACTTTTCTCTTCTCCCTCTCTAGCTTACCCTTTCACCGTTTCCACCATTGTTGTATAGCCGAAGCTATCTCCATCCTCAAATCTTCATTTTTCTTTCATTTCGTGCCAAATCAAACCATCAAAATCATTTCTTATCACCTTTAGAAGAATTTCACCAATTCAAAACTTCAAATCAAGCCCTAAATCGAAAAATTCCAAATCCAAACCCTAACTGCCGCGAGTTGGGATTCTTCATTTTTTATCCGTTTTGTCCCCTTTTTCCACTAAATTGAGCATCAAACTCACATTCTTTACTCACTCCTCATCCAATCACCGATTCATTTTCATCTCTCCCACACTTTTCACTCCACTGTGCTTCTCCATGGCTGAATCTTCTCGGAGAAATGTCTGGTGTAAATTTATGCCTCCAAGGAATCCCACACGACCACAGGAAGTTACTGAATTTTCCAGAATTCACTTCCCCACTCCTTCCTTGGCCAAGCAGTTCAAGGATCGCTTTGATGGTCAAAAAGTAATTGACTCCTATTTTGTTGACATAGATGATTTCCATCACTTAGTTCTATGTGGTAGAAGTGTCCGGGATATCCTTTATCCTTGGGAGTCTGCAATTAACTTTGATGAACGAGTCTATCCTAACTTAGTGCGAGTATTTTATTCAAACATGGATATTTCTAATAGTCTCCAAAATAGGATAATTACTCAAGTTGGTGGTGTGCTAATAGAATTTGATGATGGGGATTTAGCTTAGTATCTTGGTATCTCGAATGAGGGGCATGACATATACATATCTAGGAAAGTCCTTTTATTTGACCATTTCAGTCATACTGAAATGTCCGTCATATATGTCGCCGTTGAGTCTTGACTGATGAGATTTGTATGCTTCCGTTTCGGTTTCAGCTTTTGTCTCTTCAAGTCCGTATTCTTCATTCTATACTACAGCACATTGTGACTCCTAGGAAAGGTCACTCGAATGAGGTCATGAGGTTGGACGTGGGCATACTGGATAGCCTACTCTCATATCGTCCCATAAACCTCACGTATATTATTGTGCGGCACATGTTGAGTACTCCTACGTTTAATCACCGCTTGATTCCTTATGTCAGTTATTGTTACTAAAATACTGCAACATTTTGAGGTGCTTCTTCATGATACTGCGACATTTTGGTTTTTCTAGGAGGAATGGCAAGTGGATAAAAACTACCAACTTTAAAAACTGGGATACCTTCATAGCTCCGAAGGATGATCGGATGCTTAATGATGTTTATCCTCCCGATCAGCTTCCTGACTTTAGATTAGGAGCTCATCCTCCTCCTCCACGTCGCCGATTTGTCCCTCGACCTCCAGCTGACTCTAACTTTGAGGAGCGTGCGACGGATGCTGACATTCCCTTCTCCTCTGAGCTGCCACCTACACCTGAGCCATCAGCTGTTTCGGAGTCATCAATTGTGCCTGAGCAGCCATCTGTTGTTCCTAAATAGCCAGCTGCCTCTATGCCGCCTCCAGCTTCAGCTCAACCACCTGTTTCAAACGGTATGCAGCAGTTGATTCTTGATCGGTTGGACGCTCTTTCTCGTGATCACCAGTAGCTCCGTTCTGATTTTGAGACGTTCCAGCGGCACAGCATTGATCATCAGCTTGAGATTATCCATACACAGCGCATCATTCTCGGCTATTTTGGTTATGATCTGGGGAGCTCCTCTTCTTCTCGTCCACCACCTTCATAGTTTCTGAGATTTATTTTTCGCACATACATTTCATATTTTAGTTGTTTGCATGTTGTCATTTATATGTTTATATACTACTACTTCTATATGATCTTTATGGATTTTGACGATTCGTTTATATTTTGGTTATGACCTGTTTTTATGATTGTTCTTGATGTTGGATGACTTGATCGTGCTTGATCAAACTTGTGGATTATTGAATATTGAAGTGTTGGTTTGCTCATGGTGTTGTTGGGTTGATGATGGGGTTGTTGTTAAGACATTTTGGAAGTGTTTTTCTCTCATATGTATTGATGGTTTTGCTCATTTTTAAAAAGAAACTCTGTCAAAATTTTCGCTCGCCAAAGACCAGTTTTTGCATTTCTTTCTTTTCTCTTTTTCTTTTTGATGATGAAGGGGGAGATAATTTAGGAGTTTTATAATGTTTTTGAAAATTTGAAAATGATTTATAATTGGGGAGATTTAAAAATGTTTTCTTAAGCAAAATTTTTTTTATTGAACATTCTTTAATTTGGCCATACATTAAGGGAGAGCACATATTAAGGGAGCCAAATATTGAATAGAGTTTATCATATCAAAAAGGGGGAGATTGTTAACATGAATATGTTAATAATATTGATTTTGATGATAACAAACTTTAAATGATTTTTGATAAAAATGTTGGAGTCATTTCTTAATAAATGAAAGTCATAAAAACCATTTCATTCATACTTATAAAAGATGGATTTTCAAATTGGAAAAAAATTCTTTGCAAAATCTAGTTTAAAATATGTTTCTGAAAATAAACGGTGAACCAGTAATTTTGAAACGATTAACCGATTAAGACCAGAGAGCAACAATTTGCCTAAGCTCTAACCGTTAGTGAAAAACGAAAAAATGGAAAGGCTACTAAAAACTAATGGCGAACCGTTTACTTCAAATGGTTAACCGATAATGTCCAAAGAAGTGACTTCATACAAGTCCTTAACAATTTACTGAAAACGGTTAACTGATGTTCATTTTACAGGTTACTGGAAACTAACGGCGAACCGATAATATGCAAACAGTCACTTCATGCAAAGCCCTAGCCGTTTACTTAAAACGGATAACTGATGTTCATTTTGTAGGTTACTAGAAGCTGACGGCGAACCGTTTATTACAAATGGTTAACCGATAACATCCAGAGAGTCACTTCATGTAAATCTTTAACCAGTTGCTATAAACGGATAACGTGTGTTCATCTTACAAGTCTCTGGAAGTTAACGGTGAAAGGGTACCCCTAAACGACAAACCGTTTATTTGAAATCTGGCCCGACGGTAACTTTGACCAGCACAAACAGTTAACCATTAACGACTAACGGTGAACCGTTTTCAGGCAGACAGTCAGTAACGACTAGTTTTTCAGCTTCAAATATAAATAAGCTCATTCAAATTCAAAGAAGACTGATCGCAATACAATCATTGATCTTATACTCGAGTTTACAATCTTCATAGAGCTTTAAACATATTCTTAGTTCATCTATTCACACTTTAAGCATTGATTTGTAATCTTAAATATTGTGTGAGAGAAAAACAGTTTGTAAACTTTTATTTGGAGTGATTATAAGTGTTGGGATACACTTGGGTTAAGAGATTAGGGATAATCTCTTGTTATAAAGGTTATTGACACCTTGGAAGTCAAGTGTAAGCAATTGAAGCCTTGGAGGCTTACTTAGTGAAATCCTCAAGCTCGGAAAGCTTGGAGGCGTGGACGTAGACGAGGTTGGCCGAACAACATAAAAATCCTCGTGTTTGAGTCTCTCTTCCCTTATCCTTTTAAATTGTGATTGATTTAATTATTATTGCTTTAATTTTATTTTTTGATTTGCATGTTATTTTGTTTTTAGTTGAATAATTTTTAGAATCCCAATTGACCCCCCTCTTGGGTTGCCTAATTAGTATTTCAGTATAACCTAGTTATATGGGTTAAAAAGATGTAGTGATGCATAAAAAAATGAATATATTGGTTTGACTAGCATTTTGTTTGACTTAAGATCGTATTATTTTTAAGCTGTAGACATTTTTCTTTCATGTTGATGAGAGTGTATGATATTACTTCTTTATTATTTTCTCTCAATTTACCATTCATTGGAGTGACTATTTTTATTGGATTTAATTTCTTTGTGAGATTGTCACTATTACCGATGAGATTTTGAGTTTTGTATGTCATTCTTGAAAATGGCTTGATTACTTTAATTGTGACAAAGTTTGTACTAATTCATGTGGATCGTTAATGTAGGGGTGATATTTCTTTAAGCTGGAGATAACGTTTATATTTTTATTTGATTGTTATTATTAGTTTGATTGAATAAACATGGTTGTTATTTTAAAAAAAATCATTTTAGGTTTGAATTTTGTCTTCGTTTAATTTGCTAGATACTAGCAATAAGCTGGTTGGGGGGTGTTGAATGCTAGAAAGTATTATTTATAAAGGAGAAAATCATCATTTTACACTCCAAGTCTCGCTAACATCCATACTTTTATGTATTTAAGTCCGTTGTGATTTAATTATGTGTGTTTTATTATAATTAAATATTTTATGTATTTTATGGGCATTATGATCGTTTCACAAGGAACGAGAAATCAAACAACAAAATGGACAACAATTTTGAACTCAGTACAATTGAAAACCTTAAGAAGAGCATAAAAGGGTAAATGACCCTATTCGCATATACAATGTTTACGGCACTGTTCACATATATGGACCGATGATGTAGCACTAACCGATAATGTGACAACATTCGATTGGACGAATAATGTGGCATTGACTGCTTATGTGGAGTTGACTAATGAGTTGGCGTTGACCGATGATGTGTCACGATCCGATTGGACTAATGATTTGTGGAGTTGACCGATAATGTGGCAGTATGTTATTAGAGCGAAAAACGTGCGTTAAATACATGCATTACATGGAATGACAACCTTAATAATGTGTTCTATTTAATCAGAGCTTACCACGTGACACAATCCTAAGCGTCCAAATTATTTTAATATGATGGCCATGAATTACTCATTGTATCTATAAATAGAGGGCTCCCTCTAAATTGACACTTCTTAATCCATTTTTTAGCTCTATTTTCTGTAATTACTTCTTTATCTTATATTTTCTACGTATTTTAATAAATTTCTAGTTTACCCCTTATTCAATTATGAGTATCTAATTTTTTTTCAAACTTGGGTTGAAGGTGAAGTCCAACATGTTCTATGGGCTTAATTTGGTAAATTTACTTTCTCTTCCTCTCTAATAATTGTAGATGTTTTGACTTTTCGTCGATAGATAGTAATAATCTTATCTTGGTATTGCATTAGTATAACTGTCTCCGTAGCGCAAGATTATTACTATTTAGCAAGATAAACTCTTAACACCATATTTATTGAAGAGTAGTTAATTGGCACTAATAAGGAATGTTGAACACATGGTGTATGTTGAGTGCAAATCCAAAGAGCCAAGCGCTTCATTTTAATATCTTTCACTTAAATTTATTCCCGTCATTCTAATTTAAATTTTAGAATGTTCTAAATCACTTTCACCACAAATCCAACCATCGACTTAGACTTAGAAAATTAACTCTACCCGCAATTAAAATCTACCTCCTTGTGGGATCAACACTCATCACCATTGATCAATTCTATAATAGATTCGTATACTTGCAAATTCAATAAAATTTGCACAACACCTAACCACTACTATCAAGACTTATATAAAAAATTATAAAGTCTTACATAAAGTAGCCGAAGCGTGGAAGATTATTACAAAGAAATGGAGAATGCCATGATTAGAGCAAATGTAGAGGAAGATAAACAAGCTACTATGGCACGAGTCCTAAATAACCTTAATTGAAAGATTACAAATGAGGTTGAGTTACAAAATTATATGGAGATTGAGGAGATGGTCCAAAAAGCCATCAAGATTGAACGGTAACTCATTCGGAGGGGCAATACCTGTGCAGCCCTAAGCTCGAGTTCCACTCTTTGGAAGCCGAGTTATGTGAAACGAGATGAGAGACCATAAGAATTTATTGCACATAACTCGAAATCCGAGTCCTCCAAGTATAATTCACAAGGTAACACCATGACTCTCTCTATTAGGAATCGTGACACTAAGTGTTTTAAATGTCAAGAAAGAGGGCATATAGCAAGTGAATGTGTGAATAAAAGAGTTATGGTATTGTGAGACAATGGTGAGATTGTAACTGAAGATGAAACGAAAGAAAATGAGATGCCACCATTACAGGACGTCGAGGATTAAGCGTATATAGCCCCTAAGGAATTGACTTTAGTAGATAGGAGAGCTTTGAGTGTGCAAGTAAAGGAAGACGATGCAGTGCAACAAGAAAACATTTTCCATACTGGGTGCTATGTTCAAGACAAAGTATGTAGTATGATTATTGATAGAAGAAGTTGTACTAATATTACTAGTACTATCATGGTAGAGAAGTTAGAGCTTCCAACACTTAAACACTCACGGCTATACAAACTACAGTGGTTGAATGACAGTGGTGAGATAAAAGTAAATAAGCAGGTGCTAGTGACTTTTCGAATTGGCAAGTCTGAAGATTAGGTGTTATGTGATGTCATATCAGTGGAGGCTAAACACTTGTTACTTAGGCAACATTGGCAATGCGATAGACGTGTGAAGCATGATGGCTTCACCAACAAATATTCATTTGTATTTAATCAACGCAACATACAACTTATTCTAATGATACCAAAGTAGATTTATGGAGACCAAGTGAGCCTACAGAGAGAAAGTGAGCAAAAGAAAAAGAGAGAAAAGAGAGTATAAAAAAAAAAGAAGCCGAGAACAATGAGAGAGAAAAAGCCAAGAAAAATAAAGGCATTAAGAGAAAATCAAAGGGAAAACAAAAGAATTCTTATGCAAGAGTGAGTGAGATAAAAAAAAGAGAGTTGTTTTCATATCAGCTAATGATTGTACTTTTGTACAAAGAGGCATTATTAAACACTAACAAACTTGACCATACTTTACGTAGTTATATTATTTCTCTCTTGCAGAAATATGAGGATGTCTTTCTCGACGAAACACTACATGATTTATCTCCAATCCAAAGTATTAAGAATCATATTGATTTTGTGCCCGGTGCAATCATTCCAAATCGACCAGCCTATAGGAATAACCTGGAGGAGACCAAGGAACTTCACAGGCAAGTTAATGAATTGATGGAAAAAGGGTACGTAAGAGAAAACATGAGTACATATGCAGTTTTGGTTTTATTAGTTCCTAAGAAGGATGGGACGTGGATGATGTGTGCTGACTGTTGAGCCATTAACAACATAACGGTAAAGTATCGACATCTTATTCCTAAGTTAGATGATATGCTTGATGAATTACATGAGTCTTGTGTATTTTCAAAAATTAATCTGAAAAGTAGATATCATCATATTAGAATGAAAGAAGGAGATGAATGGAAAATTGCTTTTAAAACAAAATATGGTTTTTTTAATGGTTGTTCATGCCCTTTGGTCTGATTAATGCCGAGAGCACTTTTACGAGACTTATGAATCATGTTTTGCAAGCTTTTATTGGCAAGTTTGTTGTTTATTTTGATGATATCCTTGTTGTGCAAATTTTATTGAACTCGCAAGTGCACGAATCTATTGTAATGTAGATCAATGGTGACAAGTGTCGATCCCACGAGGAGGTGGATTTTAATTGTGTGTAGAATTAATTTTTTAAATGGGTCGTTGGATTTATGGTGAAAATGATTTGGATTATTCTAAAATTTGAATTAAGATGGCAAAAATAAATTGAAGTAAAAATCTATTAAATTGACGTACTTGGGTATCTGGATCCGTATCAACATGCACTATGGGTTAAATATTCCTTATTACTACCAATTAAATCATGAGGAGGGAATCCACGCCTCATGAACTACACTCTAATCAATATAGTGCTAAGGGTTTATTGTGCCAAATAATAATAACCTTGTACTAGGGAGACAGTGTAACCAAGGCAGTATCTAAACAAGATTATTATTATTTATCGATGAAAAGTCAAATCATCCACAAAAATTAAAGGGAAAAGAAATTAAATTTACCAAATAAAGCCCATGACACATGTTGAGACTTCACCTTCAACCTAACCTTGAAAGAAAATTAGCTACTCATAATTGAATTAGGAGCAAAATAAAATTTTATTAAAATATGTAGAAAATACAAGATGGAGAAGGAATTACAGAAAATGGAGTCCAAAAATTGATTCAAAGGTATCAAATTAGGGGGGAGAACCCCCTTTTTATAGATACATTGAGTAAATCATGGTCATTGGATCAAAAATATTTCGAACACTCAGGATTGTGCCATGTCATCAGTCAACTGTACACGGTTTGACCACGCCGGTGAACAGTAAAATAATTTGACCTGGCTTGAATAGTGACGCGGTTTAGTTGAACATAATCCTATGTAATGTATGTACCGTATGCGAGATTTTTAGTCCACTGATATACTGCCACGTCGTCGATCAACAGTGCATAAGAATTTTAGTCTAATAGGATTGTGACACTTCATAAGTCAATTTCCTATTATCAGTCAATGTCACATCATCGATCCGTCTATGTGAGCAGTGTCGTGAACAGTAAGGTAGATAGTACCGTACATGTGAACAATGTCATTTTTCCTTTTATGCTTCTTCTAAGATTTTCGACCGTCCTAGTTCAAAAGTGATGTTTGTTTGTTAAATGACTATGATGCCCGTTAAATACATAAAATACTTAATTGAAATAAAATGTTTGTTTGTTAAATGACTATGATGATCGTTAAATACATAAAATACTTAATTGAAATAAAACACACGTAATTAAATCAAAAGAAGGTTAAATACTTTAAGTAAGGGTGTTAGTAAAACTTGAAGTGTAAAATGACGATTTTCTCTTTTATAAATATACATTTTTTAACACTCAACAATCCTTATTTATAGCAAAAACATAAATGATTATGTAGTACATTTGAAATATGTTTTAAATATGCTTAAAAAAGAAAAGTTGTTTGCAAATCTGAAGAAGTGTACCTTTTGCACCAATAAACTTGTGTTTTTAGGATTTGTTGTGAGTGCACAAGGTATCCAAATTGATGAGGAGAAGGTACATGCAGTTTAAGATTGGTTGAGTTCCATAAGTGTAAGTAATGTAGGAAGTTTTCATGGGCTCGCTACTTTCTACTGACGATTTGTGAAATACTTTAGCATATTAGCTGCACTACTTACTGAAGTAATAAAAAAAAGATGTTAGATTCAAAGGAGAGAAAAGCAAGAGAATGTGTTTCAAACAATCAAGTAAAAACTAATTAATGCCCTCTTATTGGCCTTGCCTAACTTTAATAAAATGTTTGAAATTGAATGTAATGCCTTAATTATTAGTATTAGCGCGGTCCTAATGCAGAAGGGACGACCAATTACTTATTTTAGTGAGAAATTAAGGGGGGGCGGCCTTAAACTACCCTACTTATGAGAAGGAGTTGTATGCGTTGGTTTGAGTGTTAGAAACGTGGCAACACTAGCTATGGCCTAAGGAGTTCATGATTCACACCAATCATGAGTCCTTAAAACACCTTAAAGGCCAACACAAACTGAACAAGAGGCATGCTTTATGGTTAGAATTCATAGAGACGTTTTCATATGTCATTCGTTACAAGCAAGGTAAAGAAAACGTTGTTATAGATGCGCTTCCCACCAGGTATGTCTTAATCTCAATATTTAATGCTAAATTGCTTGATTTTGAACATATTAAGGAATTTTATACTGATAACCATGAATTTTAGTGTTGAATACCAAGCTTGTGAAAAAGACCGTAATTGTTAAATACTTTAAGCATGATGGCTACTTATTTCGAGAAAATAAACTATATGTGCCTAATTATTCTTTGAGAGATTTGTTAGTGAGAGAATCCCTTGGAGGAGGGTTGATGGGCCATTTTAGAGTTGTAAGACTTTGGCAATTTTGTAGGAATACTGTTCTTGGCCACATATGAAACGAGATGTTGACAGACTTTGTGATAGATGTGTCACCTGTAAATAAGCCAAATCCAAAGTGCAACCTTATAGCTTATTCACCTTGTTACCAATACCTACTACGCCTTGGACTGATATTTTGATGGATTTTGTACTAGGGTTGTCTACGTCTAAATGAGGGAAAGACTCAATTTTTTGTGGTTGTGGCTAGATTTTTAAAGATGACACATTTTATTTCATGCCACAAAATAGGTGATGCTTCTATGTCGCTGACCTACGATTTAGGGAGATTGTGAGGTTGAATGGTATGCCCAAGACAATTGTTTCTGAAAGGGATGCTAAACTTTTAAGTTACTTTTGAAAAACATTATAGGCTAATTTAGGAACTAAATTATTGTCTTTAACTACTTGTCACCCTTAAAGTAATGGTCAAACCTAAATTGTGAATACTTTATCTACTCTATTGCGAGCTATCATTAAAAATAATATCAAAATTTAGGAAGATTGTTTACCACATGTTGAGTTTGTTTATAATCGTTCTGTTCATTCTGCTACTAATGAAATTGTTTATGGTTTTAATCATTTAACCCCATTGGATTTAACTCTATTACTTGTTTCTGAGCGTGTTAAACTTAGATGGCAAGAAAAAGGCTGAAATTGTTAAATAAATATACAAGAGGGCAAAGTTCAACATCGAGTGGAGAACTAACCAATATGCTAAACAAGCCAACAAAGGGCTACATACTTTGAACCCGACGATTGGGTGTGGTTACTTATGTGCAAGGAACAATTTCCGGAACGAAGGAAATCTAAGTCATTACATCGAAGGGATGGTCATTTCTAAGTTTTGGAACAGATCAATGACAATGCATACAAGTTAGATTTGCCTGGTAGGTACAACGTAAGTGCCACTTTTAATGTTTCTTATTTGAGTCCTTTTGATACAAGTGATAACTTAGAGGACAAATCTTATTGAAGAAGAGGGGAATGATGAGATTGATGAAAAAACTATCACAAGCACGTAGGATGAGGCATATTTAAATCCTATTCAAGTTTCCATCGGACCTGTCACAAGAGGTTGAGTAAAGGCATAACTTAAGGACAAATCCTATTGAAGAGGAGGGGAATGATGAGATTGAGGACAAAACTATCACAAGCACGTGAGATGAGGTATATTCAGATTCTATTCAAGTTTTCATCGGACCTGTCACAAGAGGTTGAGTAAAGAAATTCAAAGAAGTGCTTAATTGGTTGATTCAAGCAACTTAAGCTCAATCAAATTTGTGGAGGCCTGTTGAAGGAATTGCACATGATAAATGTATAATTTAGTCTCTTAAAGTCTCCAAATAATCGCTTTCATAAAATAGGAAGTTGGCTTGCACATTATAGCAGAAAAATATATTATTTTCATTTTTCGGATACTTTCTCGTTTTTTGAGGAGGCTATTAAAAAAACAAATTAGTTATTTTGATTTTAATCACCTAGTTTCCATTTTAATTGATGTAAAACATCTAAGTCGATTAGGATTCTGATTTGATTTAAATTCTTTTCTATTCACTTGATTAGAATCCTGATTTGATTTAAATTCTTTCCTATTCGCTTAGATTAGGATACTAATTTGATTTATATTCTTTCTTTTTTGTATACATTCATATTTCAATTTGATTTTTGTTTAGGATTTACTTTCAAAAATTCTTATAACTAACCATATATAAGGTACTTGCATTTAATAAAAAAAGAAGATCAATTTTGATGTAACTGGTGAGAAATTTAATTCTCTTTAGTTCTTATACAAACTCTTTGAACTTATTGGATTTCCACGGCTTTCAAACTTTTTACTTATCAATCAGATCATCCATAATTGATTGTGGTGTCCTCACATATCAAGGTTCGTGTTTTCAATAAGTACTGGATCGCGGTTCCATTCAATTCTAGATCTTAGAGACTACATTGATTAGGGCCGCATCAGTTCTTGACAGAATTCGTATCAATTCATTAAATGAATAATGCACCTAATCGCAAACTAAAATAACAATGCATTAACTATTCATTAGTGATTTTGAGAGTGTGGAGTGAGTTTTTATTGTATAGAGTTAAAAAATGTGAGAGTAAAGAATATATTGAGAGTAAGTTTTATTTATTTTATATTTTTTAAGAGATATTTTAATAATATATCATTAAAAAAATATATTTATATAATTTTTAAGCATGAGGTATACCTTATTTTTGGTATCTTTAATTAAAAACGCCTATGGTAAAAACCATTTTTAATTTTCAAATCAAACTCTAAAACGGCACAGGAAATCTGTCGTTTCTGGCCTCCTCATGCACAAAATCTTCATTATCTCCTACTCTTTTTTCCCTGTTAACGCCCCCAACTCATGAAGTATGCCCGTCATTGCTAGTCCATCTTATGTCAATCTGAAGCTTCATCTAAGTACGAGTTTCAGCTTCAAATGGAATTATTGTTCTTGCAATAATCGGAGTCATCGAAGGGGAATGATCAGGGCCGCTGGTACAGATTACTATTCCACTTTGAATGTTCGTCAGAATGCCACGTTGGAGGAGATCAAGACCTCTTACAGAAAGCTTGCTCGTAAGGTCTGTACACTTGCTCCTTTATTATTTAATTAATTGTTATTATTTCTTACTTTTCTTAATCTAATTTTTTATTCGTTCTCTGGTTCAAAATATTTAACCTAGTAAAAATAAAATTTAATCTTACTTTCATTAAAAATAATTTTTGTTTTGATGTTCCCTAATTTGTTGCCAAAACTGACTCTCCTAATTTTTTTTAATTAAATTTAGTGCTATAATCCAATTTTTTTTTGTTTTTGTTTTTTGAGATAAAGATATTAGTATAAATACATTTTTAGGTAATTTTTATGCTTTGAATCAATTGATGTGAATCACCTGACAATATAACGGCACCAGCTCTAATCTTTTTTATTTTGTTAATGTCTTCTTGTTTTGATTATGCAGTATCATCCGGATATCAACAAGAGTCCTGGAGCTGAAGAGAAGTTCAAAGAGATAAGTTCTGCGTATGAGGTAGCTGTTCTTCAGATGAATTTTAAAAAACATTTTTCTTGATCATTTATCTTTTTGTCCAACCTAGTAATTTTTTGTTGATTTATTTTTCTGTATTGTCTCTAGGCAGTTTTTCTGTATTAGTAACATGGTTTCTCATTGGTGATGGAATCAAATTACCAAATTAGTTAGCTTGTAATATTGGCTTGCTTCTAAATCATCATCATTCTCTCCCATTTTATTTGTTAATGAAGCAATTGTGTAGGTCCTTTCAGATGATGAGAAAAGATCTGTATATGATCGCTTTGGTGAGGTAGGTATAACTGGAGAATATGATGGATTGAGCAACACTTCACAGGGGGTACGATCACCTTCCAAATTAGCCAAGTTAGCGGATTTTTGGTTGTCTTTTGAATGTAGCCTTTTTACTCTGACCATTCTTCGGCTTTCCTTTTCTTCATTAAGTATCTGCTCATGCGTGTTTATGCATTTTTGACATTATCAAATTTTTTGTTTAGGTGGATCCTTTTGAATTATATAGTGCATTCTTTGGCGGTTCAGATGGGCTCTTTGGAGGAGTGGGTGAGGCCAGAGGCATTAACTTCAATTTTGGAAACAAAGGAAATTTTGGTCTTGACATTCGGTAACTATGTTCTGGACTTTTATCATTGACTAGGTACCTTAGTTACCTTTGAAAATGGTCCATCTTTATCATTGTGTCGATTGGTGTCCAGAAAAGTAGTCTCTAGAATTTTACTCACTAGATATCTGTCAATTATTTTGCTCACTCGGTCTCCCAAATAAATTGGTATTAATCTTCAATCACCATGCTTCAATATCTGTTACGAAAGGTTGAATCACATTAGTATTTAGTTACATAGGATGATTCACTACGCTTCATCTTTTTTGAACTGAAGTAGTATTTCCTGGCTATTGTATTCGCTGTCCATTTAGACTTTCAAACGGATAACACTAACGTCGTTTTTGCTTGCTGTGAACTTCTACTTAATTTATTTTTGCTTTGTAATGGATCAAATGTAAATTCACATTAACTTACTGTCAAAATTTACTTAGTGCAGCGAGTGAAGTGACAAACTTACATGCTCTTGTCCAGAACTGAGAATATATTTTTTTTAATTGTTATTATCCAATTTGGGAATTTAAAATGAGCTAGTTTATTTGTTGTTCTAAAATAATTTCGTGGCTAACAAGGAAATTTTGATTTCCTTTCATGAGTTCATCATATTTTAGTTTAAGATGTTTAGATTATTATTTTTATCTTTGATAAAGTCTATATATCTAAGATTAAGCTTATCTTAGGCTAGGATTCTCATTCCTAAGCCTATAAGTAGGTAGACTTGCTAAATTATTGAAATAATGGAAATGGTATTTATCTCCGTTATCTTCTCTTGTTTCTCATCTCTCTCTATAAACTTCCCTCTTTTTTCTCTTTTTCTCTTCCTCTTTTCTCGTCAGTCCTACATTTATTTTAACATTGATGGTAATATATCCCTATTTCTAGCCGGAGGCTTTGATAATTGTTAAAACGCATCCTTAGTTTATTCTGTAACAAAATATAGGAAGGAAACAGTAAACACTACACTTTCATTTTCTTTATTAATCAAATTACAAGATTATATATAGGCTTGAAGCTAACATAGACTAGGAGTCTTATCTTAGCAAAGTCCTTTATTCTAGGGATAAAAACAAAAAATAAGTAGATAGAACATATCATGTAAAACAACCACCAGGTAAGGATAACTCTATTTTTTTTCAAATTCTTTCACACTCCCCCTCAAGCTGGACAAAAAACATTGAACATTCCCAGCTTGTCTACCAACTTTTCATACACTGGTTTGACTAGTCCTTTAGTAAGAATATCTGCAGTTTGTTGAGATGTAGGCACATATGTCATAGAAATTACTCCTTCTATCTTCTCCTTGATGAAATGCCGGTCAATCTCAACATGCTTAGTTCTATCATGATGTACTGGATTATGAGAAATATCTATGGCTGACTTATTATCACAATAAAGTTTCATAGGTTGAATATCTGCAATTTTTAGCTCCCCTAATAATAGTTTCAACCATAACAACTCACAGATACCCTGAACTACTGCTCTGAACTTGGCTTCAGCACTACTTCTTGCCACAACTGACTGTTTTTTACTTCTCTAAGTTACTAAATTCCCCCATACAAATGTGCAATAGCCCGACGTAGATCTTCTATGCTTAATTGAACTAGCCCAATCAGCGTCTGTGAAGGCTTCAACACTTCTTGCCTTATTCTTTCTGAAGAGAAGACCTTTTCTTGGAGTTCCTTTAAGATATCTCAGGATACGATAAACATCTTCCATATGTCCCTCGCGTGGAGCATGCATGAATTGACTTACAACACTAACCGCAAAAGCAATATCAGGTCTAGTATGGGAAAGATAGATGAGTTTCCCAACTAGTTGCTGATGTCTCCCTCTCTCAACAGGAATACTGTCCTTTAAGTCTCCTAATTTCAAATTTGCATCCATTGGTGTGTCTACAGGCTTACAACCTATCATTCCTGTTTCTTTCAAAAGGTCTATAACATTTTTCCTTTGAGAAATAGATATGCCTGTGTTATTTCTTGCCACTTCCATGCCTCGAAAGTATCTAAGGGATCCAAGGTCCTTTATGTCAAATTCTGTTGCAAGAATTTTCTTCAATCTCTTTATTTTAACAATATCATTTCCAGTCAATATTATATCATCAACATAAACAATAAGAACAGGAATCTTACCATCCTTATGTCTATAAAATAAACGTGTGGTCTGTCTGAGCTTGATTGTATTCTTGCTGTCGTATAGCCCTAGATAATCTGTCAAACCAAGCTCTAGGTGACTGTTTCAGTCCATAGAGTGATTTTTCAATTTACATACTAGTCCTCTTCCTTCCTTATCAAATCCAGGTGGCAACTCATGTAAACTTCCACTGCTAAGTCTCCGTCAAGAAAAGCATTCTTAACATCTAATTGTTGAAGTGGCCAATCCAAGTTTGCAGCCAAGGATAATAGAACTCGAATTGTATTTAATTTAGCGACTGCAGCAAATGTTTCCTGGTAATCAATCCCGTATGTTTGAGTGAACCCCTTTGCTGCTAGTCGTGCCTTATACCTCTCTATTGATCCATCAGACCTATACTTGACAGTAAAAACCCATTTACAACCCACTGAAACCTTTCCTTTTGGTTTTTGTACCAGCTCCCATGTTCCCATCTGTTCTAGAGCACTCATCTCCTCCATAACAGCCTGTCTCCACTTCGAGTCTTCTAATGTTTCTTAAATATTCTTTGGAATTTGTACACCTGAAAGATTATTAAAAAAATGCTGGAAGAGAAGATGACAGTCGGTCATAGGTCACATAATTAGAAACAGGATATTGAGCACAAGATCTAATCCCCTTTCTTAAGGGTATAGGAACATCAAGATCAGCAATTTCAGGTTTAAGAATAGTATTTTGAGGTTGTATACCTTCATTCAGTTCGATCTCTTGACAGTGCTATCGGTGAACAGGTTCCTCAACTCTTTGTGGATTATTCCATCGTGAAACACGTAGCTCTTGTTGTTGTTGTGTTTCTCCCCCTGTCTTGAAATTTTCATCATCAGTAGACTTCATTGGCTGAGATGAATTTTGAGTTGTTTCTGATGAAGACAGATCTGATTAAGACTGACGCGGCTGAACAGCAGTGAGTTTAGGTGGAGATAACAATTCTGAAGACTGGGGAAAAATTGGAGATGGTAAGGACGCTTCCCAAAAATTCCCTTCATTAGAACTCTCCCCCTGAAGGGAATTTTGGGCATAGAAAGGGTGAGTTTCAAAAAAGGTAACATCCATATAAGTGAAATATTTGTGCTGTTCAGGAGAATAACACCGATAACCATTTTGAGTGGCTGAGTAACCTAAAAAAATACACTTATGAGCTCTAGGATCTAGCTTTGTTTGAGCCAAACTATGGACATGGACAAAGGAAGTACAACCAACGACTTTAAGTGGCAGATCCGTACATACTCGAGTGTGTGGATGATATTGGAGAAAAGTGTTAAGTGGAGTTTGGTAATTAAGAACCTTAGAAGGCATGCGATTAATTAAGTACGATGCCATAAGAATAACATCTCCCCAGAATTGTTTAGGTACATTGGTAGTGAACGTAAGAGACCATGCTACTTCAAGTAGATGACGATTTTTTTCGTTCGGAGAGACCGTTTTGTTGTGGAGTATAAACACAAGAACTTTGGTGTATAATCCCATGGTGTGAAATAAATTGACTAAGAGAAGTGTTAAAAAATTCTCTACCATTATCAGTGCGTAAAATCTGGATTTTGGCTTGGAATTGTGTTTGGATCATGGAGTGAAAATTTTTAAAGGTTTGTGCTGCGTCAGATTTATCCTTTAATAGATACACCCAACAGATTCGTGTGTGATCATCAATAAAAGTAAGAAACCATTTTATACCCGTAAGGTTTGAGACGCGAGAAGGTCCCCATATGTCACTATGAATCATTGCAAAAGGTCTGGAAGGTTTGTATGATTGAGAAGGAAAATAGAAACGCTGATGTTTAGCAAATTGGCATACTTCACAATGAATCATAAGAGAATCTTTATTACGAAATAATTCAGGAAACAAATTTCTTAAATATGGAAAACTAGGATGACCTAACCTACGATGCCACAACATTATTTTTTGTTCCCTAGACATAGAAAGAGATCCACAGTCAGCAGTATGAGCTTGTTTATTCACCTTGAAATCCTCAAAATAGTAAAGTCCCCCATGTTCCCTAGCACTACCAATCCTCCTCATCGAAATTAGTTCCTGAAATTCACAAGAGGAGTGCGAAAAATAATTAGCAACACAATTAAGATCTTTAGTGATTTTGCTGACAGAGAGTAGATTGCAAGATAATTTAGGAACATGGAGAACTGATTTGAGAGTTATGCTAGGAGTAATATTTATAGTGCCCATCCCTGCAACAACTGAAAGTGAACCATCACCTATCCTTACTTTAAAATGATCTGGACTAGGAGCATAAGAAGAGAAAAAATGAATGCAGCCTGTCACGTGATCTGTGGCGCCAGAATCAGTGATCCAGGGATTTGGAACCTTGGCAAAAGCATGAAAAACTGTTGGGATCTGGAAAATATCTTTTTGGGCCAGCAAAGAGGATGAAGGAATAGGAATTAAAAGTTTTTGAAGCTGCTCAAGTTGTTCTTTGGTAAATCATGGAATCACACTGCTTACACCTTCCTTTGGAACACTTTGATCAGTGTCAGTTGCTGATTGAAATCCTTTTGGACTTCGCTTATTGCCTCTATTGTCTTTCCAATTTGTTGGTTTACCATGTAGCCTCCAACAACGCTCTTTGGTGTGATTCGGTTTGTGGCAATGATCACACCACAGCTGGCCACCTTTGTTGGAATTGTTAGATCCCTGAACAGCCAAGGCAGACATTTCAGGTGCTGTAAGTGATTTTGGCTCCCCAAGCATGACCCGTTTACGACTCTCTTCTCGTCTGACTTCAGCAAAGATTTCTCGGATGGAAGGTAATGGTTTAGTGCCAAGTATACGACCACGAACATCATCAAGCTCCTTATTTAAGACCAGCCAAAAATTCATAAATTCGATCTTTATCCACCAGCTTTTTGTATCGAGCACCATCATCAATGCAACTCCATTCACTCTCATTGAATAGATCTAATTCCTGCTAAAGATTCTTCAGAGAGTTAAAATAATGGGTTACATCCATATCACCTTGTTTCAAGTTATGAGCCATATTCCTCAATTCAAACAGCTGTGACGAATTTTCCAAATCCGAGAAAGTTTCTTTGACAGCTTTCCACAGTTCAGCAGCTGTTTGGTAAAAAAAATATGTCTGCCCGATGTTTGGTTCCATTGAGTTAACCAGCCATGCAATAACAATAGAATTTTCAGCATCCCATGTTTGAAATGCAGGATCATTTTCATCTGGCCTTTGCTTTTGGCCAAGGAGATAGCCAAGTTTTCCACGCCCTCGAATTACCATTTGAATAGAACGAGACCATGGGAGAAAGTTCTTTCCGTTGAGTTTGTGGGATGTAATTTGAAGTGATGTATTTTCAGTAATTGCAGTGTGAACAATTGTAGGAGTTGACAGAGAAGGAATCTGAGATGTTTCAGCAGATTCGGAAGAGTCAATACTCCTACTTGTGCCAGTCATGGCTGTTTTTACCATGGTTTCCTTCAACTAATACCTATCTCTAATACCATGTAACAAAATATAGGAAGGAAACAGTAAACACTACACTTTCATTTTCTTTATTAATCAAATTACAAGATTATATATAGGCTTGAAGCTAACATAGACTAGGAGTCTTATCTTAGCAAAGTCCTTTATTCTAGGGATAAAAACAAAAAATAAGAAGATAGAACATATCATGTAAAACAACCACCAGATAAGGATAACTCTATTTTTTTCAAATTCTGCCACATAATCAAACTAATTTTCCCATCTTGCCATTATTCTGTTTTCCTACATTCAAGTTACTATATAATGTTTGGAAAACATGATGCAAAATCTTTAAGAACTGGGTCATCACATAAAATAAATTCCCAAGTGGGTGAGGGCCTCCATTCTATCTACTTAATGTTTTTGTGGCCAAAGAAAATGCATTGGTGCTTTTAGCATTTAACCTTCAATAGCTTCTACATTGTATATTCTCTAAAATGACCACTCTCATGAAATTTTAGAAAGTAGGTGTTCTGCAATCACAACTTTCAGGCAACGTATTTCTTCCCGCATTTAACAGCGTATTATTGTCTTTTTGAGTGGACAGTTTGTGTTCTTTTAATTTTGAAACTATTTTTTTCGTGGTCTTCTTTTGTATTGTAGGTATGACCTGCATTTGAGCTTTGAAGAATCAATTTTTGGAGGACAGCGTGAGATTGAAGTTTCTTGTTTTGAAACATGTGATAGTTGTGGTGGAACTGGTGCCAAATCTAGTAATTGCATACAATCATGTAATGCTTGTTGGGGTAGAGGAGGAGTACTGAAAACTCAGAGAACACCATTTGGATTAATCTCGCAGGTAATTTTTCACACCAGATCATGGTAGTTGCTGTTAAAGTTTTGTTGTTCTGCAAGTTGTAATATCTGGAGCTCATAAGTAGAACAGGTAGTTGACCTATATCTTTCCACCGCTTCTTTTTTTTTTTTGGTTAAAGTCTCTTTTTACTGCTGGATGAGAATGCACATTTTACTTCCTATAGGAGAGAGGCATTTATGCTGTTGGGTTTGAATTAGAACTGGTGATATTTTATTAAACTTTTTATTTGATGTAGCTTAGGCATAGTAGTTGATAAGTAGACAAAGTTGTACCTCAAATGGAACTTGGATCTAGGCCAAAATGGTGGTATTATGAATTTTGATTATCTTTTACTTTCAAGCAATTAAGCTGTGGAATTAATGAACTTGGATGCCTACTGTTTGAATCGCAGGAGGCTAACAAAAAAATATTATAAGAAGAGAAAAATCCTTGCTTAGGTTTATGAGAGTACTTGGTTCATCTAGCACTTTAAGCTTGTGTTTGTAGGCCCGCCTTCGAAGTTATTTAGCTATTGTGGCCTTCTTTAACCATGCTGCACTGATCGTATTCTCAAGTGGTGCATTATTTGGGTGAATTACTCGTCAGGAGTTATTCGGATAGAAAGAGGATAAAAATAAATGGCAAAATAATAGAAGAACCTGGTAACCGGAAGAAATGTAGAAAAATCAGTGAGGGGAGAATGAGATATGACAAAAGAAATTTAGGGAAAAAACATGTTCTTCATTAGTCATCAAAGTCTAGTTGATATAAAAAGCCCTATTTGTAATGGCCAAATCCAAAAGATAACATCAATTCAAAATCTTAGGAAATCTACTTTCCAACATGAATATAGAAAACCCACTCAATTAAGAAATGCATGAAAATTGCTAAACCTGAAAAATCTAAATGATGTTCATCTTCCTCTGCATTGTGACTCCACAATTTAATAAGTTTCTCCCACTATTTCTTCAATTAATTCCCCCATTTCTTCTGGTCTCTCCCCCCCCCCCCCCCCCCCACACACCGAATCCTCGTAAATGTTATGATCTATCCTGCTTCTGCATGAAAACTTACTTCATAGTGTCAGATGTGAGTGAGCAGGGAAAGTAACATTTCATGTGCATATATTTTTTATGAATTGCTTAATGTTTTTGCTTGCCAACTGATTGTAATTTGTATGTCTATTTAAAACATCTTCATGGCAACAAGAAAAATGCATGTTATGTAGGATGTCCAAAAGATCTCCAACTCTCTTATTTGTTTTATGTTTACTTCCTGTTTATGGGTGATTCTTTATATGATTTATAGGTATCTACATGCTCTAAGTGTGGTGGTGATGGTAAGGTAATAATTGATCATTGCCGAAGATGTGGTGGTAATGGTGAAGTACAGTCAAAAAGAAGTATGAAAGTGGTTATCCCACCTGGTGTTAGTAACGGAGCCACCATGCAAATTCGAGGAGAGGGAAATTTTGATAGGCGAAGGTGCATACAACGAATGTAGAGTTTCTGAATGTTATTCATTCTGCTTTTTTATATTTAAGCTTGTTTTGTTGATCCAATCTTTTTATTTGGATTTTTTAACTTCATTAATAATCAAATTCCAAATTCCCCACATGGACAAATTTCCTGCTTGGCTGGAATATGAAAATTTTGAAAGAACTAAGCCTGATTGGCTAGTCATATGAACAAAGCACTTGAATCAATGATCCAAGGACATGAAAATATATCTCTAGAGGAACTTGTGGCGGTGGGGTTACGTGCCGTCTGATCTAAGGAGCACGACGGAGGTTGGAGGTGTGTGGTCAGATCCCTCAAGTCGATTTGCAAACCTTTCTAGTCTTTCTAATTTATCTTTAGTGAGCCCTTCATTTTCTGCTGGGCCCACCTATGATAGTTGGTAAGCACTTAATGTCCTTGTAATGGTCTAACTCAAGCCACAAATTGGAAGCATGTCGTGCTTCGTTATTGTCAAACTTCCTTGGTGGTCATGAATACAACCCTTTCCAACTCATATAGTTGAGTTGTTGTTCCCACCTTAAAATAATTTTTAGAAATGGCTTCCATGTCTCATTGGCAGTTGTTTGGCTAGTCTCTGATTGCATGGAATTTATGAACCCAAGACATAATCATTGAGTTCTCCTCATATCAAGTTTCACTCTTCGGATCGGTTGAATCAGGTTCAGGAATCATGGCAGTAAGGTAACCCATCCATCTTTTTCTTTTGATATAGAGTTTCACAGATTGGGACGACTTTAAAATTTATGACTTGTGAGTTGTAATTTGAAGGCTAAGGTTATCATTTTGAAGGTTCAATGGTGCATGGTTTTGTGGATTAGTGGTGATGACATGCTGCTGGTGTTATTTTTCTTGGATTGATGATGATGGCATGCTGCTGCAAGAAAAAATAAGTTGGGAAAAGGACTTTGTAGCTATTACAGCTGCTTTGAAAGAGGCAAATGGCTGAAGGGTAGAAAGGATGTGGCTGTTTAGGCAATTAAGCTTGTAATTAGCAATGAAGGCTAAGGCTGGCTAGTAATTATGGTGCTCTGATACCGTGACAAAAAATGGAAAGATAAATTTATTGTAGATGAGAATAGGTTATCAACATATAAAAGCACCCCTTTTCCATTCCCCTACAAATAGGCTATAGTGAAATCTTTTCAAATCCATCAGACTGCAATGTAAGTCTGCCGGTTCAAACCTAGGTGTTTACTCTTTTTTTATTTTTTATTTTTTTTATCTACATCACACACCCAACCCATAACCACATAAAAACATAAAATAAATAATTCCTCCTCCAAGTTTGGTGTGACAGGAGATTGATATCTAGACTTCTTGCTTGTCCCCTTAATTGGGAACACAAGCTAGTTATTTGTCCAATGTAAATTCAATTTAATTCAAATAAGCCATATCTTCTGCAAAGTCAAAGATGCATGTGGAAGTTTTCCTTTTCATTATTGAGTTAAGAATTTATTCTTTTTATCCTGATTCTTTAACTGTGATATTAATCTCTTTGAGTGGTTCATTTTGGTTTTCTTCCTTATGATGTTGTTTTTATTTGTTTGGTAACCTTGACAGTCTGCGTATTTTGTCAAAACTGAAAAATAAGATACACCTAGAAAAGCATGGACAGGAATAGTCCTACCTCTTGAACAGAATAAAAACTACTATGATTCCAGGAAGTGGTATGCAAAAGATTCATGCGGATACTACCCAGATAGCTTATGATCCTTCTTGTGGGATCTTTATAATTTCTCTGTTTGCCATGTAAATGACTGGATGAAACACTTGAATGATTTATGTTGGTTGGTTTTCTTTGGTACTTTTAAATGATATATTTCTCATTTATTAACTTATTTTTGCAGTCTCATTGAAAATTTTTGTTGTCTTTGGGGACTGTGTAATCTTCCCCTAATTGGCAGTTACGTTTCAGAATCTGCAATACCATCTCTTACTTATATATTTTGGCTTGATGTTGCTTAATAACTGTGAACAGACTAATTAAAGCAATTCATGTGTTTTTTCTCCGCCAGGAGTTTAGCTGGTGATCTCTTTGTAGCCCTCCATGTGGATGAAAAGCAGGGAATTCATAGGGATGGCCTAAATCTTTTCTCAACGATTAGTGTAGATTATACTGAGGCAATTTTAGGGACTTCAATGGAGGTTGGTTATCGCTGAAGCAGAAAAAGTTTGACATATATCTTATTAGATTACACTATTCTGTGTTTATTATCTGTTATGAACATCCTAACTTCTCATCTGCACCCCTAGTATGTTTTGAGAGTAAATTGGCTCATTAGTTATCTGGTTATTCAATTCAGGCCTTTCCTCTGATGTGGTTTCATACTGCTGTAACGTGTGTATATATTCTTACATGCGCATTTGCACACTTGTGAACCATAGACACTTGTAAGTAGGAATGAAAGTGTCCAGGACTTTATGGGTGAACTTCTCCAATTTGAATGGAAAAATTTTAAGCATCCTAGCTGATTCATGAAATTGAATTGTTAATTTATCCGGGGATAGATGGATGCAATGGTAGTCATCCTGTAATGCCATTTTGGATAAGTTACTTTTGGTTCAATTAGTAAAGTACAAAATCTTGGGAATTGAAAAAACAATTGAACTCTGCTATTCTTGTATAGTTTTAGTCTTTTTGTTTCTTCTTTCTGTGACTTGTAAATATATATTCCACAGTGGCATCATAATATTTTTTTGTTTCTTTGCTAGAGTTCTTAAATATTCCACAGTGGCATCAGAATGGTTTTGCATATTTTCCTCAATTCTCCCCTATTCATGTCTCTAAAATGCTTTTTCAGATAGAGAAGCTGTGGTTTTATTACCATTAGAGATCTACTGCTGATGGTATTTTTGTGCCTTTATAATTCCATTAAAGATCTTGAAATAAATTCAGGTTGAAACTGTTGAAGGAATGAAAGATCTACGAATTCCTTCTGGAGTTCAACCTGGAGATACAGTAAAATTGCAGCAGATGGGGGTTCCAGACATTAATAATCCTTCTGTTCGTGGTGATCATCTATTTGTTGTGAATGTTCTGATCCCAAAAGATACCAGGTTTGAATTCTTTTTAGCAAGTTCAATTTTTTAGTACAGAAATTCTCTGAAATTATCTATATATATTTTACTGGATCACTTGTCTGATATTTATAAAAATAAGGATCGACAAAAAAAATAAGGATCGACAAAAATCATTCCTACAGTCAATGATTCATCTACGTAAGACCTTATAATGACATTGAAAACATTTTTTAGGAGTGGGCTTTGTTTCATTGCCGGCCAGTTTTTAGCTTTTCTAAATTTCTGATTAATTTTAGATTTTTTTTTAAAAAAGAAAAGAATAGGATCCTCTCCTTGTTTTTTCTTCTCTCCTTGCCGCTCGTTGTGAATGAATGGCCAGGATTGAGTTTTGTATTTGATGTTGACAATTAAGCTAGCATTTTTCACTTTATTTACCAATCAAGCCAGCTTTTTTCACCAGATTATAAAGATAAGGAGAGGCAAGGAGGGGGAAAAAAAAACAAGAGGTTCCTTACCTAAAACAATTGGGCCAGTTTTACTGTTTCCTATCGAAAAACAATTAAAAAAAGAGTAAAAAAATTCTGATTAATTTGAACTTAAAATTTTATTGATGTAGATTTGTACATTTCATGTCTTGTTTCACAATCTTTTACAAGATGCCAAGACGATTCCCTAATTTTCACAACATTTTTCCAGTGTTTGAGAAAGTTTTCATGATGCATATTACTGTCTTCTTCGTCTGAGACATTAACATTATGTTTAGGGTGTTGGTTCAAGTTGCATCAGTAGGTTGCTGTTAGTGAGTATTTGGCTTAAGGTTACGGCCAATTTTAGATTTTTTTTAATTTTATTTTAATTTAGTTCTGTGTGGTTAAGAAATTCTCCTTGCCAGCTGAAGTAAAGAAGGTTGTTTACCTTGTGTGGATAATCTGGTTATCATGACAAGTTTCTCATCCTCTATGTTGTCAACATGGCAGTGATCCAGAACGTGCACTTGTAGAGGAAATAGCTTTTCTTAAGTCGCCAGGCAAATGGCATTCAGTATCTACAAACAGCACTGGTACTTTATGCACTTTTAAATAATTGCCGGAACTTATCATTTTACCATTAAGATTATCTGAAAGGAAAATCGATATTCCTGTTTTAATTTGTATTTGTAATTTTATTTCTGCCTTTTCCTTTCAGAGGCAGCTCAGCAAAAATCTGCCAAAGTTAGAGACTGGAAAATGCATAGCCAGGGTATAAAAAGTGTTGGGTCTTGGTGGAACTCAGTCAAGTGTTTTTTGGGGTATGCATCAGTGACAGTTTTCATTTTTTTCAGTTGGACATCTTATGCTTATTACTTTCCATCATTCCTTTCGTCTTGCAATTTGAGAAGTAGCAGAATTTCTATAATTCAGTCTTAAATTTTACTGAAACCCCGGATTTAAAAACTTGCATAACTTTTCTGCTTTCCAAGATATTAGTACCAAACACATTCCTTTAGTTTTTGTTCTAAAAGAATTGTTTCACTATGCTACTTGACACATCACACGTGATTGGATATTGCAAACACGAATTCATTTCTCTTGTTTTGGTTTTACTAAATAGTTTCTGGATTTGATAATTTGGAATCAGAAATCAACTATCATATGTTTCTGCTGAAAAAGTGACTTCATGTCACTGGTGCATTTATTGCAATAATGCCCTGGCATAAATCCTTTCATTTTAGAAACATTGAGGAGTGTATAAATGGCAATAAATGCAACCGTGCAGGCATCAACACATGCAGAAACACAAATATACTATGGGATACCAGCTGGGGCACTCCTTGAGAGTTTCAAGCAGTAGACCATTAAGATGATCACCTTTAGTATCTAATATTATTTTCAAGTTTGCTCCTATATCTACAAATTTGTAACGCAACTTCACACAATGCATATAATTTTCAAATAGCTTATTTGGATATTCAGATAATTTGACTTGGAATTTTCTGTGGAACATTTCTACACATTGTACTGACAACACCATATTTTACTTAACTCTTTGTCATCTGAAGGTTTGATTAAGCCACGACAAACATCCAATTAATACTGTGCCTAGGTATCATTTTTTGAAGGCACTATATGAGGTTTGCACTTGTCAACTAATTCACACATTCACATAACTAACATGTTTTGTTAGAATAAGATGGTTGAAGTGTCCCTTAGGCAACGGATATTGTAGAAGTATCATCTTTTGATGCATTAGATTCATGATATGTTGGGCTTAAAGATTGACCATTAATTAATCAACATTCAATGCCACACCCAGGCATTAAGCTTTCAGGCAACTTGATCTTTAATTGCTGTCTTAAAAATCTATTAACCTTGTGCTTATGTCATATGTCTGACCCTTTTGATTGTGGCCTGATTTGCAGGCAAAGGCAGTCTCAAGAAAGGTTTGCATCAGTGGGTGTGGAGTTACCAGCACCTTTGTGGAGTAGCAAGCCAGATTCTTTTCTCATGGCATCAGTTGTTACAGTGTTTATGATAACTTCTATCTTTAAACACGGTGGGAAAGACAGATAAATGGACATCAGTATGTCAAAGAAATCAAAGAAGACTATAAGAACAGTGCTACAGTTTTTTCTTTAGCCTCGTTTAGTTATTGATTTGTTAACTGCTACGCGTACTACACAATGGGACTGCATGTTTTGCGTCGGGTCTTCATATGTCCTTACCTACTAGTCCAGGAAATGTCATGTTTAGTTGAATCGTAGTTGAATCAAAACTTTGTGATTTAAAACATGTGTCGAACTCAGTACATTGATGTCTCATAGCCTTGATTGAAAACAAGAACGCAGATTATTTCATAGCTCACCGGTAGACTCAAACTGCTCTACTGATTTTTTTTTTTTTCGAATAAATACACAGATTTCACTACACAAAAACTCTCACACATAACTCCTACACGACGAGGATATTCAAGAGACCTGGAACTCTCCTATATTCACAGAATTATTTTTCACACCCTCTGACAAATATAACAGATGCCTAAAATACTAATACAGCTGTTTGACAGTACAACTGCTTAACAGTTTATTACAACTCAAAACTCCTATTAATTGTCCCCAACTGCCCGTGGAAACCGTTTTCCTTCTCTGGTTTGTGATATGGACAGGTGGCCTATCAATGCCCCCGCCCAAGGTTTCACCTTGTCCTTAAGGTAGAAATGTGGAAATTGATGCTGAATAACTGAAAATTTTTCCCAAGTAGCTTCAAATAGCGATAAAGCCTTCCATTTAAGCAAGACTTAAATTTCTTCCAAACCTGTTGGACGATTATTACGAACCCCGAGCAACTCTTCAGGTTCAACGATCAACTCTATATCTGCATTTAATTGTTGTGGCAGCAAGGGGGAGGAATTGGTCACACCATGGGCGCGTCGTAATTGAGACACGTGGAAAACGGGATGAACCTGAGAATCAGCAGGTAGAACAAGCTTATGAGCAACTTCCCCTATACGAGCAGCAATCTCAAAGGGCCCATAATATCTTGAAGAAAGTTTTTCATTTCGCCGAGCAGCCAAGGAACGTTGTCCATAAGGTTGAAGTTCAACAAACACTTTATTGCCGATAGCAAACTGCTCATCTCGACGACGCTTGTCTGTTGCAACCTTCATTTTCTGTGGTGCACGGAGCAATTGCATGTTCATCCAATTGGGCGTCTCTACTCTCCAACATATCTTCAACAGAAGAAACCGGTGTACTGCCAGCTGTGTAACGAATTAGTATTGGGGGTGCTCTCCCATATAAAATTTGAAATGGGCTGTGTTTTGTTGAAGTATGGTCTGAAGTATTATACCAATACTCAGCCCAAGGTAGCCATTTACACCATGAACATGGTTGTCCTGATGCATAACAGCGAAGATAAGTGCCTAAGCAACGATTGACGACTTTCGACTGCCCATCAGATTGAGGGTAATACACCGTACTATGCTTTAATGCAGTTCCTTGCAGTCGAAAGATTTCTTGCCAAAAGTTACTCATGAACACTTTATCTCGATCTAATATAATGCTCCTTGGTATCCCACGCAAGCGTATTATCTCCTTGACAAATTTGTCGGCCACACTCCTTGCTGTAAAAGGATGTTTCAGGAATGAATTGAGCATAGTTGCTTAATCTATCAACCACAACAAGTTTTGTATACGTTCCCTCTGATTCTGGCAATTTTTCAATGAAATCCATGCTTAAAATGATACCAAGACATTAAACTTGAAACTCATTTTTTTTATTATAAAAATAATTTTTTTATTATTATGTGTCCTTTAATATTAAAATAATAATTTTTTTATTTATTATATTTATTATTATTTAATTTATTTAAGAGACAACCGATCCAAACAATTGGCATGTATCGTAGCCGCGTAGCTAAAACTTCTTAAAAAAAAAAGAAGAAAAGAAAAAAGAGACTGAGGAAGTAGAGTTGACTCGTAACCACTGGTAAGTTGTACTACTGCACCGCAAAGCAAACAGCATTACAGGCTTTACAGCTGGCTAGGGTTTGGGTTTCCCTTTTAACTGTTTTATACATAATATTGTCCTCTACTGAACCCAGCTTGTCTCTTTCTTTTCCCTTTTACAGTTTTTCCATTTTTGTTTTTGAAAAAACTTAAATCTCTTTTTCTCACTACAATGCTGTAGAACAAGTTGAGTTTAAACACTCTAATGTTGTAACGTCTGTTTGATTAGACCAACGAATGGCAATGCAAATGCAGATTGAGAGCCAAAATATTTTCTCGCTACTGCTTCTGATAATCAGCACCTTCAGCTTCAGCTTCAGTGATCTATCTTCAGACCGCGCAGCTCTCCTTGCTCTTCGGTCATCAGTCGGTGGCCGAACACTCTTATGGAACGTATATGAGGCGAGTCCTTGCAAATGGGCGGGTGTTGGGTGCGAACAGAACCGGGTGACTGTGCTTAGACTACCTGGCGTGGCCCTCTCGGGCCAAATTCCACTCGGCATTCTAGGCAATTTAACCTCACTTCGAACTCTCAGTCTTCGTTTCAACTCTCTCACTTCACAGCTTCCATCTGATCTCGCTTCTTGTTCCAATCTTCGGAATCTGTATTTACAAGGCAACCATTTTTCGGGTGAGGTACCTCTTTTTTTGGTTGGTTTGCATCATCTTGTTCGCTTAAATCTTGCCACCAACAATTTTGCTGGTGAAATCCCCTCCGGCTTAAAAAATTTGACCAAGTTGAAGACTTTGTTTCTTGAAAACAACCGTCTTTCTGGGTCCATTCCTGGTTTTGATGATGGTTTGCCGAATCTTCAACAGCTGAATGTTTCTAACAATTTGTTAAATGGGTCGATTCCAAAGAGGTTTCAAACATTTGGGTCGAATTCCTTTTTGGGTAATTCTCTCTGTGGCAAACCTCTCCAAGATTGTGGTACCAAAGCAAGTCTGGTTGTGCCAAGTACACCTAGCGGAACTGATGAGATTAGTCACGGAGAGAAGGAAAAGAAGAAGCTCTCTGGTGGTGCAATTGCAGGGATTGTGATTGGATCCGTACTTGGTTTTTTGTTAATACTTTTGATCTTATTGATTTTGTGTAGAAAGAAGAGCAACAGGAACACAAGGTCTGTTGACATTACCTCTTTAAAGCAACGAGAAGTTGAAATTGTTGATGACAAGGCAGTTGGGGAAATGGACAATGGGTATTCAGTGGCGGCAGCCGCAGCAGCAGCCATGGTTGGGATTGGGAATGGGAATGGTAAAACACAGGTGAATAGCAATGTCAATGATGCTACTAAAAAGTTGGTATTTTTTGGGAACGCCGCCAGAGTGTTTGACTTGGAGGACTTGTTGAGGGCTTCTGCTGAAGTTTTGGGAAAGGGGACTTTTGGCACTGCTTATAAGGCTGTTTTAGAAATGGGAACAATTGTGGCTGTCAAAAGATTGAAGGATGTTACCATTTCTGAGAGGGAGTTCAAGGATAAAATTGAAGGAGTGGGAGCTGTAAATCATGAAAATTTGGTTCCTCTTAGAGCTTATTATTACAGTATGGATGAAAAGCTTCTTGTCTATGATTACTTGACTATGGGAAGCTTGTCTGCATTATTACACGGTGAGTTTTTCTAATTGTTCAATGGTTATTTGGATTTTATGTTTAATCATTTGCTATTAGTGATTACAAATTATTGTGTATGTTTGAAAATATTTTCACTTTTAATTCTTTTTTTTCTATAATGATTTTCTTTTAATGGACAATTATTTAGTTTTTCAGATTACTCATTTATATTCTTCAATTTATTGTTAGGGATTTGTTTAATGTGCTATCAGTTTGTATTTATGAGAGGTGATATTGTTTTATGCTGGTTTTTAACTTTCTTTTGAGCTCCTTGAGTTCTTTACTTTTGTGGAAAAATGTGTTCTGTTGATATAGTAGACTATTTGTTACATCTGTGAAGTTTTCTATTTATTGCATCTGTGAAGTTTTCTATTTATTGCATCTGTGAAGTTTTCTAGCGTTTGCTTGTGGATATAATTTAATCATCTTGTGAAGGAATTTACTTTGATAGAATTGTTATGGCTCTTATGTTTACATGATTTGGTTTTTGAGGTTTTTGTTATATTTTATATCATCTTCAGTCATTTAGCTGTTGTTCTGTTGAAGTCAATTAATGAGAACTTTTCAGCAGACTCCATAATTGAAATTGAATGTTGAACTCGGTAGGTATAAAGAGAACCAACAAATGCTTGAATCTTTTTATTGTTATTAGCTTGTCTTCACAACAATCTTCTCTCTTAATTTATTCCACAGGGAACAAAGGAACAGGTAGGACACCATTGAACTGGGAAATGAGGTCTCTCATTGCCCTTGGAGCTGCTCGTGGCATTGAATACCTACACGCTCAAGGCCCTAATGTCTCCCATGGAAACGTAAAATCATCTAATATTCTACTGACCAAGTCTTATGAGGCTCGAGTCTCTGATTTTGGCCTTGCCCACCTGGTGGGGCCTTCCTCTACCCCCAACCGGGTAGCTGGCTATCGTGCACCAGAGGTGACTGATCCCTGCAAAGTATCCCAGAAGGCTGATGTCTATAGCTTTGGGGTACTGCTTTTGGAGCTGTTGACTGGAAAGGCACCAACCCATGCCCTCCTGAACGAGGAGGGGGTTGGGGTTGACCTCCCAAGATGGGTTCAGTCCATAGTTAAAGACGAGTGGACTTCAGAGGTTTTTGATCTTGAACTTCTTAGATACCAGAATGTTGAGGAGGAGATGGTCCAGCTTTTGCAGCTTGCAATAGATTGTTCAGCACAATACCCGGACAATCGTCCTTCAATGTCAGAAGTGATAAAAGGTATAGAGGAACTGCATCCTTCCAGCACTCAAGGAAACCATGGCCTACAGCCAGATGATTTAGACAACATATCTTCAAGATGAGTTGGGTTAAATCATCCTTGCTTTGCGATATGCCTCATGTTTGTTGTATGTTTGATTTGGCACTCAACTTTTCTTTTTCTGTAGACCCCATTGTACTAATTTTCTTTTCTCCTTTTTCAATAATACTTTGGTGGTGGATATGATATCTGTTTCATTTTATTCTCTTCTTGGGTGGGTGATGGTGGTTGTAATTATTACATTTGCCTTCAATTTAAACTTTTGCTTTTGATGGCACTTTCGATCTGTTTAGATGGAGAAATTTAAGTTGTTTGGATTTGTTTGTTGGTTTGGTTGTAAGATTTCTTTAAGTGAAATAGACTTTTCTTTCTTAGTGTTATGCTCTCTGCCAAAGTCAAGATTGAAGCAAATAATTCAGTACCCAATGATGTTAGTTCTGACTTCAGTAAGATAATTTTTAGGGGAAAAAAAATCTTTAATTGTATAAACTAGGATTGTTTTGGAAAAGGCCCAGCAGAAGCGCATCTCTTTTCAGATGTGAAAGGTAAATTATATGTTCGCAATTACTGTTAGAACATTAGTTTTTAAGGAAAAGAAAAAAAATTCATCAATTTCAAACTTAAGTGGTGGTACCGCTTACTTATATGATGACGATAAAAGGTGGGGACCAAAACCTGACCTTGGCATGAAAATGACCAGCTGGAAAATGAAAAGCGAATAGAGTCTCGTTGTGTGATCCTATAATTGCTCTTTATAATATATGCTGTTGGGCATCATGCATTTCATGCTTCATGGCATCCAAATCCTCGTAAATTTTATGTATATATATTCTTGTGACAGTTTGTCCTCAGTCTCATCAGAAACGAGCAGCACATCCAAAAATGACAACAAATTTCCATGTCTGTTTTTATTTTGAAAATAAAGCCACATAATATATATATATATATATATATATATATTGAAAAAATATATATTTTCAGAATAAAAATCAAAAGAATTAATAATAAAATAAAATAAAACAATCATGGAGATTTATTTTGCCTTTTTTGGATGTGCTGCTTGTTTCTAATAAGATTGAGGATAAAACTGTCACAAGTATGTAGGATAAAGTATATTAAGATCCTATTCAAATTCCTATTGGATCTGTTATAATAGCTCAAGCAAAAATATTCAAGGAAGTGTTTAATAGGTTGATTCAAGCAATTTGTACTCAATTAAATTCGTGGAGACCCGTTAAATGAATCGCAAATGATAAATGCATGATTTAACCTTTTGAAGTTTCCAAATAATCACTTCCATAAAATAGAAGTTGGCTTACAAATTATGGCATGAAAATATACTACTTTCCTTTTTAAAATTTTCTCATTTCTTAAGGCTATTGGAGAAATAAATTAGTTATTTCTCTTTTATTTGCCGAGTTTTCATTTTAATTGATATAAAACATTTTTAAGCTGATTATTATTCTAATTTGATTTAGATTATTTTATATTCGCTTAAATTAGGATTATGATTTGATTCAAATTTTTTCTTTTTTTGCTTTAGATTAAGATTCCAATTTTATTTCGGTTTAGGATTTATTTCTAAAACTTCTTGTAAACAACCCTATATAATATACTCACATACAATAAATAGAAACATATTAGTTTTCATACAATTAGTTAGGGATGGGGACTATTTAGTTTGGTTCGGTTCAGTCCCTGAACTGAACCAAACTAAAACCAAATGGTTCATGAATTTATGAACCAAATGCGAACCAAATTATAGAACCGAACCAAATTAAATTGATTCGGTTTGGTTTGGTTTGGTTTGGTTCGGTTCCATTGATTTTATCCTATATATTCATTATTCAATAAAAAAATATAATATATTAATACACTATTAATACACACAATAATCTTGAGTCCATAAATTAGCAAACAGTAAACAACATAATAAAATTTAACAATAGTAAATTAACATAATAAATTCCAAAAACAATCTGGAAATCCATAAATAATAACCAATATAATTAAATCTAACAAGAATAAATTAAAATAACAAAGTTCAACAATAAAATAAAGTGTATGCTATGATATATAATATCATGCATTAATTAACAAAAAAAATAAAAAAGATAAATTATGAACTATTTTTTAATTTTAATTTTTTCTTGAACCATTTGGTTCGATTTTGAATCGAACCAAATAAAAAACCAAATGGTTCAGAAATTCTGAACCATTTGGTTTTTTACTCCGAACCGAACCGAACCAAATTATCATAATATGGTTTGGTTCGGTTCGTTCCGAACTAAATCGAACCAAATACCCACCCCAACAATTAGAATTAGTGAGAGAGTTCATTCTCTTTCATTTAAAAACAAACTTTTTGAACTTATTAAATTTCTGTGACATTTCAAACGTTTGACTTATCAATCAGATCATCCACAACTGATTGTAGCATCTTTACATACCAAAGTTCGTGCTTTCGTTGAGCATCGGATCACAGTTCCATTCAATTTTAGATTTAAATTCAACCTTAGAGACTAAATTAATTAGGATTGTGTCAATTATTAGCGGGGTTCGTATCAGTTTCTGTCCATTGCTAGGTACACTTATCGGCGCAAAAAACAGAAATTAACTCGTGGGCAGCTGAAGGAATTTTTCCACGCTATACAAGTGCCAATAATTTCTTAACATAGACCTTGCCCAAGGCATTTGGCCTTAGGATGATTCAGTTTCTTGTCCACTAACAATTTTTTAAATATCGTAAGTACGAACTATAATTTGCAACTGGGAGCTCAGCCAGGGTAGCGAAAAAATTAGAGAGAACTATATTTTGTTACCTGAATTATTTTTTCTATCCATTTCACCACTTATTTCCTACCGTTACAAAAAGCTTGTTACACGTAATTTAAAGTTACGCCTTGTCTTTGCATAAGTACCTTTAGACCTTGATTTAATAATTTCTTAAATCTTACAAAGTTGCCTTAAAAAAAGTTGTTGCACATTTGAATTTTTACTCAATTGTTTTCTCTGTTATGCATTTATTCAATACCAAAAATGACTATCATGAGATGATGAGAAAAAGAGCAAGAATGCTAGGCGAAAAAAGTCTCTCTAGTTCAAGTAGTTACATAATTTGCAACATAAAAAGGCTGTAAGTGATTGTAGATCCTATTAATAAAACATATTACTTAAAAAATTTATATTAAGGACTATTTGGCCATACCGACCGAAACCAAAAGGAGAACAATAAACTGTCCCTAGCTACGAAACCAAAACAAAAATCTCCACACAAATTAATGAATTTAAGTAATATAATAGTAATATGAAAAGAAACCCTAGGCTCCAGCCAACATCTTAACTAGATGCACAACAGACCTTCGTTATGATCTCCAACAAGTTTAAAAAAAAACTGAAATTGAAAACAGTCCCTTGGTTACATTTAGCCCCAAGTTTTAACTATTAAGATTCACTCTGAATTTCATGCAATTTAATTAATTTGACAGGCATTTTTCAATCTACTAGCATATAAACTAGAAAAAAGACTTGCATCATAAGAATTCAAAGAAACTTCAGAGATTAGAAAATGTAAAATCAACATGTTAGATGAGAATTAAACACAATGGGATGTGTTCTCATTTGGTGTGGATCAAAAAATCAGGAAGGTACGCACCACAGACCAGAATGTAAGCATCGGTCATTTGTAGGTGTGTTTTGTAAGTTTGTTACAGCAATGTATGTAATCACTGCTTCAAACAAAATTCAAATGATAGATTGAAACCCAAGCCTGAAGCTTTTACCTATATGCGAAAGACCACATCCTGAAGCGGTTTCTATCTCATGTTTTCTTCTATCTCTGAAAACGTAAAATATCAAAATTAAATTGAGAACATATATTATTAAAAAAAAAAGAACTGAAAACTGAAATTGACAAGAACTACAAATACCATACATGTACAAAGGTATACAAACAACACTGCTGAACGAGATGGCCAAAATACGACCTCATCCACTTATGCAAAATAGTAATACCAGGATATACTCGTTATGCATTAGGATTTCTTGGTGGATCATCCTTCCAGCCCTTAGAAAGTAGATCATAGTTGATCGATGCAAGCTGGGACAGATTCTAATAATGACAAGCAGATTAGAATTACAGAAGAAAAAGTTGGGAGTGTTGTATGAGGATGACAGCGTTAAGTAGTCAGGATAAAACCAAAATAAAATAAAACAAATATTCAACGGAATGCCATAATGTGGGGATAAACACAATTCATAACTAAAATGCTATAGCAGGTTTCACCAAAGTCATTGCTAAGTGAGTAAACATCAACTCCAAAGGTCTTTTACCAAGAAAGAAAAACAGAGCTTCAGCAAATTATACAATGCAGATATTTATATATGCAAACAAATCCCCATCGCCCCCCCCCCCCCCCCCCCCCCCCCCCCCCCCCCCCCCCAAAAAAAAAACATAAAAAAAAAATATTTGGGAGGGACTATATTTGAAATGGAAATACTACTCCTTACACCCATTTACTCAGTAAGCCTGTCATCGATTTGAGAAGTAACCCTTCTTGCATATTTATTTTGTCATTCTATCATTATCTCCACCTACAAAATTCTTTCTACCTCCTCTGATCTTCTTTGTTATCCCTTAATTGTTTTTGTCCCTTAATTGAATCCCAAGAGGAAAAATAAAGACAGAAATATAGTTGATTGATTTTCTCATGTCCACAGACTATAAAAAGTTCACTGGCATTATTTGTGAAACAAAATCAATCAAACCTCCAAGAGTTAGTATGGGATTACAGTACGATGATTAGAAAACAACTGTATTATATAAAATTTAAAAAAAAGAAGGAAACAACATATTTGTTCAAGTATATGAGAAAAATAATGCTTAAATTGAAAGTAGATCCCAGTACCAGAATTATATGCATTTAGTTGTAATTAAACTGAAGAAATGGTTTTGAAGTTTAATGAATATAGATTTACAATGTCAGATATAATGGACAACCCTGAAAATAATGACAATGAATTGTAGATGACCGCAAAGAAAAATGTCTCATTGTTACAGAATACATTGAAAATTCTTTGTCCAAAACAGTAATTTTCATTAAGGATAACTTAGTGATAACATATTTTATAAAAGAATGGCGAGTAAAGTATTATATTCATGGGTACAAATAGTCTCGAATTAACCTTTATGTGCTAATTAAATAAAATTAGCCCTTTATTTTCCTCTGTTTTAACGACAAGAAACCGAGCAATTTAATCCAAAAGAGGATAACAAATAATTGACTAGCAACCAACAAATAATGCCATAGAAGATGCGATAATTTTTTACATTTTAATATATTTAATGGTAATAAAATCATACAGTCAAGTACTCATAGCGGGTCGTAGTGAATCTCATAAAATAGAAAAGCAATTTGTAAAGAAAAAAAATATATATTATTTTTTTCTTACATGAATCTATTTATTCTCTGATCTTATAACAAAACAATGAAGAAAATTAAAACAATGAAGAAAATTTATAACAGATTGTGTTGAGCAAGCAGTTAGTAAACAGATGTAATGAAAAATTAACAAAAAAGACTGGAAAACCTACCTTGAATGAGAAATTACTAAATGAGTAATTAACAGATGAGCCTGACTCAAATTCTGCAAGACCTCCACATTCATCTCCCTGCTCAGTTTTGTTATGTAAATCAACCTCAAAGAATACGTACCCATAATAGAACTGAAAGTTGCACAAATCAATTCCATTAAGCTAATTTTTAGGACTATATACCACTTCCTCTTGGCGATTGCTCAGGCAACTACTGCTGCCGCTTAAGCTATCAGCATCACTGGAGTCCTCAAAGTCACTGGCTGGATATATGTTTTCATCTGTAGTATTCCATGAGTAGCGACTTGTGAAGTAACTGGTATCAAGTGCACTCTCTGAAGTTGGAACAAATGCAGCCTGGGAAAATGACAAGATGATTTAGTCAATCTAAGACCTGCAAACGCAAGAATTGACGTCCATACTTTATGATGCAAAGACAGTCACTACCTTCTGCCTAGCAAGTGTGTCCCAGTTGATATCTTTGAAGAATACATGCTGTTTCACCTGATGATAGTATTTCACTTGTATTAGCTCAGGATCTAAGGAAAGTAGGCAAACATATATTCCAAATACTTAAAAAGCAAGAATCAAACACTTGAACAAAGAACCAAGATCACCTCTGATGCGCCTCCGGAGCCAAGTCTCTGATGAGGATCTTCGGTCAAAAATCTGGAAATTAAATGCAATGGCAACCATATAAACTTTACCAGTTCAGTAGAACTAGCCTCTATTACAAGAAAACCGACTCAAAAATGAAGAAAACGCGTAACAGTTTAACAGAAGAAGTAAAAAATCTTTAAGAATGAACTAGTTAGAAGTACTAAATCGTCAATCTTAATAAATTCTGAGAATATATCTTAGTAAAGAATGTGTTCTTTACAGCACAGCATATTAATGAACATGCTCACACATTCATTGGAAGACTGAGAAGCAACTACACCACAATTTTCAATCAAGATACTGTTTGTAAGATGAAGTATCTCTGCAAAGTTGCAGTATAATATCACTTAATTTTCATAAATCTTATATCAAAGCGCATATACGAGATTTCCATCAGCAATAACTTTTCTTAATGGCACTTGACAGCAGAGGTGATCCAACTTGAGTAATGCTGTGTGTTTAAGGCAAACCTTGGGGTTGTCTGTGAGATTAACCATTTTAATTACCAGAAGCCAAAAAAAGGGAAGAAATATTTGCAAAAATACAGGTAAAAACACAAATAGTGCTGAACACGTAAAACAATAAAAGCATGGACGCTTCTAAGTTACTAGTCATATTCAGGCAGGTTACCTTTCATATACGTGATTTGTTTTTGCTTGTTGTTTTGGGAGGGGGGGGTGTTGGTGGTGTGGAGGGCTGGGCAGGTTACCTTAATTACCAATATAGCACCAAAAAGGGTTTACAGCCAGGAGAAAAATAAATCTGACAATAAAGCATTCCTCCATGCATGCATGATAAGAAACTAAATAGGCCAGAGGTTCAGATAACCAATGATGTAATTAAGTGAAGTGCCTAATAGCAATAAACACATAACATAAATCAAAAGATTTGCTTACCGATCAATCAGATCGTGAGCTTCAGGGCTCATTTCTTCAGGTACTCGAGGCCAAGGTATTTTCCGGTTAAGAATATTATCAAATATTTGCTGGAATCAAAACAGAAAATAAGAATTAGTCTTAAGAGCTCAATCAAACAAAACAATTATATAAGAATAGAGAGAATCAAGACGTAACTGATGTTTCTAGTCCGTGTGAATTTCTAGTCCACCCTGAAACTTTATTCTATCATTATTAATTTATTTCTAAGTTTCTTAAAAATAATTTTGTATCTAGTCCGTGTGCATTCTAGTCCACCTTGAAACCTTAATCTATCATTATTAATTTATTTCTAAGTTTCTTAAAAATAATTTTGTATCTAGTCTGTGTGTATTTCTAGTCCACCTTGAAACCTCAATCTATCATTATTAATTTATTTCGAAGTTTCTTACAAATAATATTGTGTACACACACACACACACACACACACACACACACATATATATACACATATACATACATGTATGTATGTACATATTCCTGTCATTTGAGCTAGCTCAATAACTCTTTCCTTTCCCTGCCATTAATCTGATAATTAAGATACTGTTTCTCTAAACATTCAAACAAAAGTAGCAGCTTCACAAATTTGCAAGTACAAGATTTAGAAGGCCTGCTGATAAACAGCTAAAAGAGGCTTGAGGTTTTTGATGGGGTATGCACTGCGGGCTATTTGGTGATTTGAAGGTGTGAAAGCTGTTTTGGGAGGGACAAATAAGTTAATTGTACGGGAAATTTGATTTTATCAGTGTATGATTTCTTTTTAAGTTTTTTGGTCTTTGATGTACAGTAAGATTTTACTAAAAGTTTCTAATCCAAAATAAATAACAAAAACTTTCAGCTTACAATTTTTGCAGACTTCCTATTTTCACACAATTTGTAATCTATGATCAAGTTTGACAGAGCAATTTTTGTGCATTTGCTTTTGAGTTTCATATTAGAACATTTTGAAATGGATAAGTATTTTAGTTTGTTGCTTGAATCCTTCTACTTCTAGCATGGAACAGAGCAGAGAGTCAATGTATAAAAAGGGGAAGCATTTCACTGGCCTCAATATGCAAGCATTTAGAACTCATTATCTGTCCTAGCCATTTCTAAGACATGGGAAGAAATGGAGAGAGAATATTAGAGTTTCAAAAGGAGCTCTCTAAAAACAAGAGAGAAATGGATGATCAGATGGATGACTGTAAACAAAATGATTTGGTAAGCCTGATTTAAACCATTAAATGCAGCTAGATTTGTCATAATAGGTACAGATAATTTACTAGATCCAAACATCAAGATCAGATAATCTCTGTACATACATATAAGGGGATGGATTAGCAGACTCACATAAGTCAGTACAATTAATTTTACACTAGTTTTAGGCCTTATCTTTTTATGATTAGGACAGTATTATTGCACGCTTTTTCTCTCCTCTTTCTCCTCCCATCCATCTTCTTCCCCAATGTTTTATAACATCTTCCACTCTTTACCTTAATGTTTTTCTCCTCTTTATTGCCATTATTCCTTTCCTTCCTTTTTTGTTATTTTATCTATTTTAAAATTTGGCAGATTAGAAGATGTAAATAGATTTTATAGATTGACATTCAAAAATGTACAAAATATAGATTTAACCCACAAAAAATAACTAATATACACTTTTTTTGTGGGGGGGGGGGGGATTTCCCTGATGGCTTTCCGATTACAAGTTTTGGGGATTTAAATTTTTTATTTTAACTTTAATTCAAAGACATTTGCATTTGGACAAATCTGTGAGAGAAATCAATAGATAAAAGATAAGAGATGAATAAAAAATAAAGTTACAAAAGAAATAGAAGTCAGGGAGAAAGGGGGAAAAAAAAGAAAGGTTGGAGAATGATAAATGAGAGAGAGAAAGCTCACTAACTCAATTAATGATAAATACCTATGTCATCACATCACATGCATTAAAACCATTAAATCTTTACCACTGATATACTTTTAATATAAAATTAGTGTAAAAGTAAGTGTAGTTTTAGGGGTCTACTGATCCATCCCCATAAATATATATACAGGCAGTACCAACCTAAAACATAGGGACAGAGAAAAAGAAACGAAATATTAGAGATAAACAAATGATATCCAAATGAACTGCAAAGAAACTGAGGATAAAAGAAAATGCATTACATCAAAGAGAAAGTAAAAACAAACAGAACTAGCATTTACAATAACTGGCATTTTCTCAGAAGCGTGCTAACCTGTGGATGCTCAGCATTAAAGGGTGGTATGCCAACAATCAATTCAAATAAAATGATGCCAACAGACCACCAATCCGCTGTTGTGCCTGATGAAAATGAATATAATATATATATTGTCAATAAACTAATTAAAGAAAACAAGCTTTGACAGGTGAAAAAGAAAAAGCAAGATAATCAGATGTCACTATGGCTTTAAAATTGCAAAAAAAATCATACTTCATGGCAATTTTCATTTCTAAACTACTAAAATTTTGGACAGAACAAAAATAAATAGTTTACCAGTATAAATCATTCAAATCTAGCATCATTGAGCTTTCATTGCATAAATATTTCTTTAAGAATTGCCATTATTTAGCATGAAGTTCGGTAATAGAAATAAAATGACAAAGAAGATAATTATTGCACCTTAAAGTCAAAAAAGGCTATACGAACCATGTCCAGTCCCCAAAAGTATTTCTGGTGCCAAATAGTCAGGTGTGCCCACAGCAGAACGTTTCTTCCGCCTTTCTTGCTGATGCTCAGAAGCGGTCAACTGAGGCTCTTCATCCCCAAGAAGAGTTGTGCCACTAACTGCTGGACCAGATAAATCATCTGTGCTATTGATAAGACCAACCTTTGAGAGCCCAAAGTCTGTCAACTGCTCAGAGGAAATAAAGGACCTTCTCGTTAGAGATCAAGTCAGGAAATGTTTGACTAGGATAGTATGTGCTTGTCAACCAAAACCAGATTTACAAGTGAGGAGTTTAGTAGATGCACACACATTACATTCTGCAAGGCGAACCCCAAAAAAAAAAAAAAAAAATTGTTACCTTGATATGACCATCATGTGCAATCAACAAATTGTCAGGCTTCAAATCACGATGAACCACACGCAGAGAATGTAAGTATTCCAAAGCAAGCACCTGGGGAAAAGAAAAGCCCAAACCCAAAAGAGAGAGAGAGAGAATAAACTTAAATTAGACAAGTTATTGATCTAAATAAGAGTTGGATAGAAAAAAAAAATGTAATAGGCAAAAGAGAGGGAAAAAGAAAAAGCACATACAACTTCTGCAATGTATACACGAGCAACATCTTCATCTAAGCAGCCTAAATTTCTCAACAACGAATACAAATCCCCTCCATTCAAATACTCCATCACAAGATACAAGTTCTCGCGACATGTAAATGAATAGAAGAACCGAACCTGATACAGCATCCATTCATGTTAGAAGAGGATAACAATTTCCATATCGATGCAAAACACTTCGCAAGGTAGACCCGCTCACCACAAAAGGATTGCGGACTGAAATCAGAATATCGCGTTCCGCTAATATACTTTCAACTGCATTTTTGCGGATCATATCTGCCTTTTTGAGAACCTAACATATATGGCAAAAATAACAATCAAGTTTGGACTATTCAGACCAGACCAACTCAGTGTACCAAACAACAATATTACTGCCAGAAAGAGATATAAACTTCTAAATGCCCTCCCAAACAGCACTGACTTGCTAAATACTGCAATGATGAAAGAAAACAAAATAAACATATAGAATAAATGATAAAGTAACATTGCAGATACTACAAGTTAAAAAAAGACAACTTAAGTTTACAAAACTAAACCAGAGAAGTTGTCCAATAAACAAAACATGATTGGACACTTCGAGTTATGATGAATATAACCAAGATGAATGAATAAAGCAAAAGGAAAAAAGAGGCATAATGGTAAAAGCCAAACTAGAGGAAAAAGCCAACTATTCTACCACAAAAACAATATCCTGAATATATTTTTTGAGGGAAAAAAAAAGGACTATATCCCAGATTAAAACTTCGGAAAAAAAAAAAATCTAAACTGCAAGTTACTAATTTACAATTCCAACGAACCATGTGCTGTGTAAAGCAATGCTGTTCAAAGATTTCTATAATATCAACTTGTTTCGTTGGCACCTCAGTAGAGTTCATGTCATACTATTAGCAATTTTAGCTTGAAACAAATAAGGCAGTTTAACCAATTTAATCAACAAATCAACTTTTAACCCTAACAACGTAACATCATACCGAGTTTGCTTTAAACTGGCATGACAAGAATAAAAATTCTGCAATGAATGTACAGAATGTCATAATAAGTATCAATACAAGTCCGTAAACCTTCATATATGGAACAACAAAAGCAGCCGTCTTTTTTCTTTTAAGCTTCTCCACTAATGGTTCTGAGGTCCCACCTTTCCTTCCATCAAAAGGAATCTGAAGCAGGATTTGATCTCATCTCCTCCTCTCTTTGATCAGCTCCATAAGAAGGAAAAGAAGGTTAAAAAAACAAAGGCTTTGGGAGATCCACCTTCTCAAATTCGTCAAGCCTCCACTCCCATTGGGGTCCGGAGGCACATCCATATTGGTTTTTCATTCATTTCCGTAAGACCCTTCTGAGTCAGGAGCTTCTTCTTAAGTCTAGGATTCTAAATAGTCAAATATAAAGAAGCAGCTGGGCAAGAATAGGCGTCTTGTTTTGCTAAGGCATGAGTGTGCAAGTATCAACAATCAAAACGAGTAAGGTCACATTTCCTATGGACCAATTCCCATGGTGTTACCTTTTACATCCGATCATTCATATCATCCAAGTCCGCTACTTGCCATACTAAGGCCAAAGAACTGCATCTTAGTGCTGAACCAATGTATAGAAATTAAGCTGAGCCGAGGTTCGTGAATTATGTTTAAATTTTAATGGGAAACTGTAACTCAGTTAATAGAAAGAAAATGGGGTCTGTATAGATGTGCAATTAATACAAATTTTTAGAGTATGAGGACTTGTGCCCTCTTTCCAGTGAATTAGCTTATCGAAATAATTTTTTTAAGAGTTTCACACATGTCCGCACGAAGGTTTCAATATAGGACGGCCCGGATTAAAGCTACAAACAAAGGCCTAACTATGTAAAGAAATTGAAAAGAGAAGAAAAGGAGATAAAGAGAGATTCTGCCCCAATAACCATGACAAACTTATGTCACAAATAGTTTGAAGAGACAGGACGCAAAAGATATCAATATCATGAAATTTACTAAATTGAGCTTTTATACTTTCAAATGTTGTCAAATAGCTGAAGCAATGTCAATAGTGAATCAAATTGCGAACCACTTTCATTAGAACAAAAAGGATAAAAAATTGAGGGGAAAAAAGAAAAAATATTACAGAACAGCATGAAATGTAGGTACCTTTATTGCAAAAAGATCACCGGTGGTTCTCTTTTTTGCCAAGAAAACCCGTCCAAATGCCCCACGACTGATTGGTTTTATTATCTCAAAATCATCTATAGACGTACGGTCCTTCGAGGGATGTATGGGGCTTGTTCTCAAGCTACGAACAACGTCATCTTCCAAAGGAGCGTCTTCCTCAATTACAGTGCTAGTAATATCAACTTTATCATCAGTCACCAGCTCGCAAAGCTGCAAATACTTCTCCCTACATAATCATAGTTCCAAGTCCCAATCAAACCCTTCATGATCTCTAGTTATAAAAGTTACAAAATGAATGTCTAGCAAACTCTTGCTTTGAAAGGTAAACGTGCCAGTTTAGATTGAGGTGCTCAGCAAATAGAGGACATAATACTCACCTAATCAGCTTCTCAATACGAGCACCAAAGGTCTCCACTGTAAGTGCATCAAACTTCCTACGGTCAATTACAACCCTTAAGTCTTCAAGGAAAGATAGCAAATATGGTATAGAGCTATCATCGTCCAAAGGTGTAGTTGCTACACATCTTGCAATATCAGCAAGTTCATTCATCTGCGTCATCAGGGAATTTTAGCCCAATGCTGTCGTATTTCAAATTGTATACCAACTTATCGATAATTAGTAGCAAGCACTATGATAAAATAGGTACAGCGAATGTATATTGTGTAAATACCCTTCTAGTAGTAAGCTACTCATTAAAAAAAGATGCAATTACTTGAAATCTTATTGAATACTCTGGCATAAATTAGATTCAGTGTACTCACCGGTCTACACTTCTACCTCAAAACCATATTGAATATAATAACTTCTTGATGTTTTGCCACCAGAATTCAGAAACACAATTATCAGGTTGTCCTCGAGTTAACCATTACACTCCTGAACCATATTTCTCTATCACACTACTCTTTAACAAAGGAACATGAGCAGTTTTATCAAATAGGCTAATAGAATGGTGAAGCTAATAAGTCTTACATAAATCTTGATTGCAATGTATAGAAGACTTCTATATTCTCAATTTATGGCAACCGCAATATTACCTTGGATGTCGGTAAAATGGTTGCAAGAATGGGTCTGCATTAAGCAGCTTACCAAGAATAATGGGCAAAGCATCAAACTTGCGACCATTTAGATTAATATTTCCCTATTTCAGGGAAATGCTTCCCATAGGGTGCATCTGATATCATTTTCCAAATAGTTTTTCCTAAACTTATTTTTTAAAATGAGGTGTTTTAGATTTGAAGTTTTTGGATTTAAACGCATGTTTGATAGTGTGTTTTGGAACAATATTCGGAAGAGAGGAAAAAAAAATGAACAAGCATCTGGTAGAAACCTGAAAACAAATAGGTCTATCAAAAGTTTGTTAAAAATGTTTATAAACATATTTTTTATCAAGTTGCCTTCACAAATATTTGGCAGTGTTCAATTATTTGGTTTAGATGGTTTTATTGATGTAAATTTGACACTTGGCATTCACCATTTTTTTTTCTTCGAAGGTTGGAGGGTGGGCTAAGCCCAAATCAACATTTTAGCCCTCCCTCCCCCAAAATTCGAACTAAGATGGCCATCCAAATAACACTACTTGAAAACCATTGGGCCGCACATAGCATTCACTTCATATAAGAAAATGCAAAATTATAATAGGGCATAGTACAACTTTAAATAGTCGCATGTAAGCTATATCACGATAAAAGAGTCTTGTCATTGAGTGAAAAGGCAAATACGTACCACCTTGAGAGAATCCATGTTCCACAAAGAAAAAAAAGCTGAAAACACCAATGGTGTTTCCAATTTTCTTCACAAAAGTTCGAAAAAGGAAATTTTGTTTTTCCCTTGGCATTTTGTGAAAATAGTCTAACAAACATGTTTTTTCACATTTTTTTTTTAAAACATAAAATGGATGTTAGAAAACAATAACACACTCCACCTAAGACTTCTTTCTTTTTTCCACTCTAAAATGTTATCATGATATGACTTTGCACTATAAAATTATGGTATGAAAAAAGTACAGAGAACATGAGGACAGCAAACCAAGAAGACATCCAAGACCAAACAAATATCGACCCAAACACTATATTCTAAGCAGTCAAAAGTTACCCAAGAACAATGGTTAGGCACTTGCAGACATACAGAGATCTTGGAGCTGTTTTCAACACTTTGTACACAGACAAATATGCCCCATGAGTATAAATTCATATAATCTAACAAAATCAAAATAGAGAATGATTGAAAAACAGAAGTCGAACGATGCAGCGTACCACAAAGATAATTGTTTGTACAAATCAATAGGCAAAAGGATACCTGTGGGAAATCATCATGCTCAGACAAAGCACCCTTCCCTGCCAATAGCAAGTCTATTTGACTGGTTCTTGGTGTCAATAAAGGAGACCTAGGAGTCATGCTACCAGCAGATGATGTCGTCATTCCTTGATCCGATTTTGGACCAAAACGAGTTTTACATGCCATGGAAGGTAAACCCTTCAGGTCATCCATGAAAACAGAATTATCAGCTTCAGGAACATAGTCAAGCATGTCCTCCGAGCCTCTCCGGGACCAATCACTGAATTTCGGAGAGAGAACGTCAGATTCTTCTGTCACACTTGAATTTGATACTTTTGCAACATCTGGGCTACCTACAACAACGTTATGGATATCCTTCTGTACAGAGGATTCCATCATCTTCTCAAGAGTTTCAGAAATTCTGAGAAGACGTTCATTGACACTTAGACCCTTCTGATCACATCGATCAGCAATTGCACAAATTTTTGAGTGGTCTTCCACATGTGATGTTGGGACCTCTTCTTCACAAATTCGACAAATTATTGAACTACTGTCATCAGGAATATTTTGTTGATCTCCCCAATAACCCCAAGAAACTTTATGTTGGTGCTTAGACGAATGTTCCAGAGTTTCTGCAGCAGGAGGAAATTCAGATGGCTTAGCTGTCAAATCGATCTCAGAAATTCCTCTTCTGATATTTGAACTTTTCAAAGGTTCAACTTTACCATCATTTTGCTCTTTTGATGTAGGACTTTCTTTCATGATCTTTCCTACAGGAGATGGAAGTTTCTTCCAAGAGGACATTCGATCTCTGGCAGCAGAGGACTCCAAGCTCTTTGCATTATCATCACCGGGAGGCGAAAGAATATTCCCCTGCTTTACAGCATGGTCTCTCTTCCAATCAACGCCATGTTGCTCTTGACTATAAGATTTCCTACTTGAAGCTGCCTTCGAGGCCTTTGCAATGGTTGAACCTTTCCCATCCCTTAGGGTGCCTTGAGGGATTCGTTTATCTGCAGAATGTAGGACTCTGGACTGACGAAACTGAAACAGATGTTCATCTTCAGCTAATGCACTTTCCTTGTGGAACTGCAATAATCTGGTGCATCTTGTTAGAATGAAAAGCATCCTCGTATAAAGCTGCTTCAGCGTACCCGGAGGAAGTTCTTGACGCCTATCATCCAGTTCCTGAACTATGCCTTCACACTGAAGCCAAAATTCTCCAGGTGACGTCATAGCACAGCTCCGAGCCAAAACCAGCAAGTCCTCAATAGTTTCCTGCCACTCAGGATGACTTTCTGCATTTTTTTCAAGAATTCCAACAAGATCTCCAGCAAAAACAGCCAGATCAGAGTTCACTTCTTCCTTTGCTTTATCAAATTTTGTTCGAATGACAACCAAGATCTCCTGCATAAAGCAGCAAACAGTTTAAATACAAATTTTACATTTGAAACCACGATATAACCATCGCCAGCAAGGGAAAAAATTACAAAAGAACGAAAGTACCTCCAGATTATTTAAGCCACGAGGCTTCCAAAAAGGAAAAGGCCGTACACCTTTGGAGTTTAACTCATGCGAGAAACTTTTCACATCACCAGGGAACCTCTTTCGAGGAGCACTAGTGAGACGGAGTATAGCTTGAAAACGGGGAGATTCAGATTCCTTTGGGTTCTCACAATCATATGAAGTCTAGAAACATGACAAGTAGAAAAAAAAGAATTGTATAAGAACATAAACTACGAATGCAGGAAGTGCATCAATGATGATCCCTTCAACATTACCTCTGGTGTACAAACATCTGAACTTAAGCTTCCAGCAGGGCCCCATGAGGATTCACATTGTGCTGCTAAGATAATACTATGTATCAAAGATAGTAATTGCAAAAGAGATCAAATAAATTTTCCAAATCACTTTAAAGTAATCTTAGACATATCTGGATCAACTTAAGTATTGCATGGTATGTCAAACAGATACCAATCTTCTTAATGAAAGTAAAGTTGAAAGAGTCGCAAAACCAAATGAAGAAAAATATTACAGCCCAAAAGTAAATGCAGAGAGCACAACAAAAAGAGGGGTAAAGACAACTGAAGAAATGAATTATCATGTACACAGAAATCCAGTCTTCTGTGTGAGTTACCAAACAAGGTAAGTAAAGAGAGATGATAATGATAATGATGGTGATGGCTGGCGAGTGAAGGGCAGAGAAAATAGCAATGTGCTTGACTAGCAAAATACTGGTAATTGTCTAAACCAATATTAAATGAAAACACACATACAAACACAGAGAAATGATTGAAAGCCAACGACAGAGAAAATAGCAATGAGATTCTCTAACAAACTCATGGTAACTATCCAAGAACATCTTGAGGTTGAACACCATAAGTCAACAGGAAGAGAGAAACAGAGAGAAATTATGGGGACCACTAACAGAGAAAAGTAAATATCTACAGCAAATAATATAAACTGCTTAATGTTCGCTTTCTAAATACACACACTAGTTTCTGTTAGTATCTGTTCCATATGTTCTAGTCATCTCTCCTAACCATGATTAGCATAAAAGACTTCACAAGAATTATTTGAACATATTTATTTCTGCATTACTTCCTTAAGCCCTACATGAACTCCAGATGATCCAATCTGCCCAGTCTGATCCATTGCCAATTTATGGGAGTGTCAAAAGACGTTTCTTTTTCTCTTGAACAAAAATCAGACAAACTAACAAACATTGTTGGTTAATACACCATAAATTCCCAACTCGTAAGCAGAATAGACTACCATCATTTGTAAAAATGCTGCTTAAAATTCCAATCTTTCATTTTCCTAAATACTATAATCTCTTGCAAAAGTGCTAATTAAAATTCAGATCTCTAATTTTTGGAATCCCAATTCGATTATGCTAGTGCAGTGATCAATTACTGACCATTTAATCTTCAAATTTTTCACTTTTCTGAACCCATGCCCATACAGCTCAATTCCTTTATATTTGCCATTTTTATAAAATTTCCTGAACCCATGTCCATGTCAAAATACAAAAATAAAGACTATATAACCAAAAACCACAAAATTCTGGGTCCTCAAAATCAACTTCCATAGCTAAGTCTTCTTCCACAATATATCTTTCTTCAAAGAACTTTTATAAATAATCTCACAAAATTCATGTTACTACCTAAACTCATCACCTTACTTGAAACTTGGTGATATAGGAAGTGTTGGAAATCTGAGAGATTATTCAGTCAGGATCATGAGCATATTATTAGGGATGTGGCAGCTGTAGATGTGATATGATAGATGTAGCGTACACTAAAGAATAGGAAAGTATAATATGTAATTATTTGGTTTCCTTTTGTGTGCATAGTATTTTACCTATTTATATAGGTCTCATGTATACTAAAAAAAAGAGCAGAGAATAAATTCAATTTTGTAATTCCCTTCCTCTTCTTTATAGTATCAGAGAAGGGATTTATTCTCTGACTTTCACACACACACACACACACATATATATAAAGGGGAACTAGTGTTGCTCCACCATGTCAGAAACTACATCTGAATCTACTCCTTTCAGAACTGCCCCATTGATGACCACAGAAACCCATGTCCCTATTTCTGATTCCCACTCTGTCCAAATCACAAATATCAAACTGAATGGTGATAATTTCCTGCGTTGGTCCCAGTCTGTCCGGATGTATATTTGACTGGGGATAAGAAGGAACCAGCAAAAGAAGACGCATCTTATGCAACTTGGGATGCTGAAAACTCTATGGTGATGACATGGCTAGTAAATTCCATGGAGGAAGATAATAGCTCCAAGTACATGTGTTACCCAACAGCCAAAGAACTCTGGGATAATGTAAACCAGATGTATTCAGATTTGGGAAATCTGTTCCAAATCTATGAATTGACAACAAAGCTTGGGGAACTTCGCCAAGGAGAGGACAACGTCACCAAGTATTTCAATTCTCTGAAGAGACTGTGGCAAGATTTAGATCTGTTTAATGACTATGAATGGAAATCAACAGCACACTACAATCACAACAAAAAGATGGTAGAAGATTATCGTGTTTATAAATTCTTGGCCGGATTAAATTAGATTTTTGATGAGGTTATGGGGAGGATTCTTGGTCGCCAAGCTATACCCGCTATTGGTGAGGTCTTTGCTGAGGTAAGAAGGGAGGAAAGTCGCAGGAACGTAATGCTTGGAAAGAAAGGGGTTGCTGCCCCTATTGAAAATTCAGCCATGGTTGCATCAGATGCAACTGCAAATAAGGTTTTCAATCAGCAAAGGCAGAATGAAAAACCTCGGATATGGTGTGATTTTTTTCATAAACCACGCCATACTCGAGACAACTGCTGGAAGATCCATGGGAAACCTGCTAATTGGAAGAGCAACAAGCCCAGTGACAGACCAAATCAAGTAACCTCCTATGCAAATGAAGTTGAGAAAAGTCCATTCAGCAAGGAGCAGATGGACCATCTTCTGAAACTGCTAAAGTCCAACTCTTTATCTAGTATTCCTAGTAGTGCTCTTGCACAAACAGGTAGCGATCCTAATGCTCTATCTTGTAGTCTAAATTCTGCTCCCTGGATCATTGATTCAGGAGCATTTGATCACATGACTTCCCCTTCTAGTTTGTTCAGTAATTATTCATATTGTTATTAAAATGAAAAGAGTAAGGATTGTTGATGGTAGTTTTTCACCTATTGTAGGAAAAGGTTAAATAGAAATTTCTAATCAAATAACTCTTCAATCTGTCCTTCATGTTCCAAAATTAGCTTGCAATTTGTTATCTGTCAGTAAAATTTCTAAAGACTCTAACTGCCGTGTTGTTTTTCTTGACTCTCATTGTGAATTCCAAGACCGGAACTCGGGGAAGATGATTGGTGGTGCTAAAATGGTCCATGGTCTTTATTATTTTGTTAGCAATTCTTTCGAGAATAAAACTGCTCAAGGCTATGGTGGTAGTGTTAGTTCAATTTCTGCTCATGAAAAAATAAAGCTTTGGCACCTTAGGCTAGGACATCCTAGTTTTCCTTATTTAATACGCTTATTTCCTAAACTGTTTCAATATTTGGATTGTTGTTCTCTTCATTGTGATGATTGCTATTTATCTAAAATCCATAGAGCTACTTATTTGACAAAACCATACCGTGCCTCCAAACCATTTTATTTGATTCATAGTGATGTGTGGGGTCCCTCTAGGATCACTACTAGGACTAGAAAAAAATGGTTTATTACTTTCATAGATGATCACACACGACTTTGCTGGGTGTATTTAATGAATGACAAATCTGAAGTAAAAAGTATGTTTCAGGTTTTTTACAAAATGGTCAAAAACCAATTTCAATCAAAAATTTGTTTGTTTCGTTCTGATAATGGGAAAGAGTATTTCAATGAACATCTAGGGAATTTTTTTTTGAAGAAAAAGGCATTTTACATCAATCTACATGTCGTGATACTCCTCAAAAAAATGGCATTGCCGAAAGAAAAAACAAACATTTACTAGAAGTGGCTTGAGCCATAATGTTTTCGATGCATATTCCAAAATATTTGCGGGGAGATGCAATTTTGACAGCATCTTATTTAATAAACAGAATGCCTACTCGTGTTTTACAATATGTTACTTCATTAGATTATTTCAAAAAAACATTTCCTACATGTAGAATTAATTCAGATTTGCCATTAAAAATTTTTGGTTGCACTGTCTATGTTCATATACCTAGCAAATTTCGATCCAAGCTCAATTCAAGCGCTGAAAAGTGTGTTTTTATTGGTTATGCACCAAACAAAAGGGGATACAAGTGTTATAATCCTCAAACAAAAAAAATGTTTTTAAGCATGGATGTCTCTTTTCTAGAAAATCAGTCTTATTTTTCCAAAAATTGTCTTCAGGGGGAGATACAGAGAAAGGGAGAAAATTTTTGGGAAACAACTTTGGATCCGCTACCAAAACCTATTCTCTTATCTCTTTCTCTAGATGTTGAAAAACAAACAAAACAACAGGCTGATCAAAATCCTAGCCAAACTTTACCAAGCATAGTTGATTCACAAACAGGGGAAGAAACACTACAGAAGCACAAAAATATTCCTGAACCTCAGTATTTGGTTTATACTCGAAAGAGGACTAGGCAGAGGAATAAAGACCAGCCAACCATTTTACCACAAAGTCATCGGAATCTCTGGAAAAAAGGTCCTAGTGATTAAGGTAATTTCAACCTTAGTCTTGTTCCTTCTAATCCTAATCATGTTTTTGTTCTTCCTTCATCTTTATCCCCTTCAATTATTGAACCAAAAAATCATGATATTTCTATAGCCATGGGGAAAGGAGTTCGAAAGTGTACCCAACATCCCATTGCAAAATATTTATCCTATGATAGACTGTCCAATAGTTATACAGCATTTATTTCTAATGTGTCTGACTTGTTTGTTCCAAGAACTATCGAGGAAGCCCTTGATGAACCAAGTTAGAAGTTAGCAGTTATGGAAGAGATGAATGCTTTGGAAAGAATGGTACTTGGGAGTTGGTGAACCTACCGAGGAACAAAAAAACTGTAGGGTGCAAATGGGTGTTTACTGTAAAATGTTAAGAAGATGGCAGTGTTGAAAGGAACAAGGCAAGGTTTGTAGCAAGAGGGTTTACACAAACCCTTGGGATTGACTATCAAGAAACATTTGCTCCTGTTGCCAAGATGGGTTTGTAGCAAGAGGGTTTACACAAACCCTTGGGATTGACTATCAAGAAACATTTGCTCCTGTTGCCAAGATGAATTCTATCTGGGTACTTTTATCATTAGCTGTAAATTACGATTGGCCCTTACATCAATTAGATTAAAAAATGCTTTCTTGAATGGAGATCTTGAAGAAGAAGTGTATATGAGCCTCCCTCTAGGTTTTGAGAAAAAATTTGGTGAAGGAAAAGTCTACAAACTAAAAAAATCTCTGCACGGCCTTAAACAATCACCAGAGGCATGGCTTTAACATTTTGGGAAAGTCGTAAAAGGTCATGGCTACTGTCAAAGTCAAGCAGACCATACTATGTTTTATAAACATTCGAGGGAAGGAAAAATAGCTATCTTGATTGTTTATATGGATGACACAATCTTAACAAATGATGATAGATGTGAGCTGGAGAAATTAAAGAAGGAACTTGCTAAGGATTTCGAGATAAAGGACCTTGGAGCTTTGAAATATTTTCTTGGCATGGAGATTGCAAGGTCCAAGGAGGGTATATTTGTTACTCAATGCAAATATACTATTGACTTACTTAGTGAGACAGGTTTGCTTGGATGTAGAGCAGCTGAAACCCCAACAGATTCCATTTTGAATCTCCAACATACTAAAGCTGAGAAAGTGCTGAACATAGAACAGTTTCAAAGACTTGTCGGAAGGCTGATCTATTTATCCCATACGCGACCTGATATAGCATTTGCAGTGAGTAGAGTGAGCCAATTCATGCATTCACCAGGACAAGAACGCTTTGAAGCTGCGTTCAGAATCCTAATATATCTAAAAGGAACTCCTGGTAAAGGTCTATTGTTTAAAAAACAGGGACACCTTCAGGTGGAAGTCTACACGGATGCAGACTGGGCTATGAGCATTACTGATCGAAAATCCACCTCTGGTTACTGTACGTTTGTTGGTGGGAATTTGGTTACTTGGAGAAGTAAAAAACAGAATGTAGTGGCAAGAAGTAGTGCTGACGCTGAATTCAGGTCAGTTGCTAATGGAATTTGTGAAGTGTTGTGGATTAAGAGATTACTCGAAGACTTAAAAATTAAAAGTAGTTTACCAACGAAAGTGCATTGCGATAACAAGGCAGCAATTGCAATTGCTCATAATTCGGTTCTTCACGATAGGACTAAACACGTGGAAGTTGACAAGCACTTTATCAAAGAGAAGATTGAAGAAGGTATGATTTGCATGTCTTATATACCCACTGCCCACTGCAGAGCAAATTGCAGATGTTCTCCCAAAGGGTCTGTACAAAGGGCAGTTCAATTACTTAATTAGCAAGCTGAGCATGGAAGATATATTCCAGCCAGATTGAGGGGAAGTGTTGGAATTCTGAGAGATTATTCAGTCAGGATCATGAGCATATTATTAGGGATATGGCAGCTGTAGATGTGATATGATAGATGTAGTATACACTATAAAATGGGAAAGTATAATATGTAATTATTTGGTTTCCTTTTGTATGCATAGTATTTTACCTATTTATATAGGTCTCATGTATACTAAGAAAAAGAGCAGAGAATAAATTCAATTCTGTAATTCCCTATCCTCTTCTTTAGTAAGTTTAATTCACAAAGAAAGAGAGCCTTAACCCAAAAGTTTTCAATCTGGAGGATGAAAGGAGGGGGGGGGGGGGAATGGTCACCTGGCATTACGAGAAGCCAATGACTGTCATAACAGGCATTGCAAGCGACTGCTGTGAGCGCCTTTCATAATGTCAATAAATACTAAACACAATTTTCAGCATTTCACATATTCCTTCTTTTTCATCTTTCTTCTTTCTTTTGTTCTCAATTTTTCCTTTTCAAGGATATCACTTATCATGGACTTTCAAGGTAAAAATACAACATCAGGCTGTAACTGAAAAATGAACAGGTAGAGAGGGTTTATTGAGATAATACAATAAGACATACGTGGCTTAATCTGCAAACCTCTTGAGCCACCATATATCTAGTCAAATTTACCATTTACTACATTGCGTTAATAATGTTTCAAAAATGATTTAAAAATCAGGCTGTAACTGAAAATGAACAGGCAGAGAGGGTTTATTGAGATAATACTATAAGACATACATGGCTTAATCTGCAAATCTCTTGAGCCACCATATATCGTGTCAAATTTGCCATTTACTACAGTGTGCTAAGAATGTTACAAAAATGATTTTAAAATTTCACTAAACTGAAGTTATTGGTGAGCTAGCTGCCCCATAATACCTAGGAGGGCTCCATTCCAAAAAACTTTGTAAAAGAGTATACTTCAACTCAAATATAGACAATTATAAGCCCTCTCCAAAAAAAAAATTACAAAAATAACACAGCACCCATGTCATACCTTTGACACTTCCCAGTCATGATAAACAAAGAAGAAGATATCTTGAAACTCTTAAGGAATATACTGAGTTAAATAACAGTAAACTAAATACATTTTAATTTTCCACTACATAGTATAGTCCAAATAAATACCGGGATGCTTGGTTATACTCCAAAAGTACTAATGCACCTCAGATTTATATCATAAAGCGTGAAAAGAGCAAAAACCAAACTAAATGGCCAGATATATTTTCTTGTTTCTGAAAAATATCAATTTCCTATAAGTTAATAAAACTAATAACTCCTATTAGCTAATTTAATTCCTCCAAGCATAAGCGTGATGAATAGAACACAAGGTGAGTGGCCAAAAGGATCATAAAACATTGTCAGAATCCAGCCAAAATAGAGTCTCAGAAGGCATAAATAAGAAAATTGGCCTAAATTCCATTGTTCCTAAAACCAGTATCAGCATATCATCTAACGACAGTGCAAGAATTATAACATGGCATCAAAAGATGGCATAAAACTGGAGATAGCAAACCACCTAAATTATCATTGTCTAGTGACATCCTTGTTTTCAAAATCATTTATGCCATCCTTGGCAGATAAAATTAAATATACTAACTCCATATGTAGGTCATTCTAGCTAAACAATCAACCATTTAAAACTCTTTAAAAAAATTTAAAAAAAAGTGAAAGCAAATAGATTACCTGCTTCAGAAGATGATTGACCAGTCACCAAACGGGACTTTGCAAGAAAATTAGGAGTCTGTTCTCTGGAAAGGCCACCACCGCCACAACCAATTGACTTACTATTAGAATTACAGACATTATCGCCAACACCAAAACTCTCCATCATATCTAACATTTCCTTCTTTTTCCCGCCACCAATACCTGACTTGCCGGAGCTTGAGTTTCCATCGCTATAACGACCGCCACCACCAGGTCCAGTCCTCGATAAATTACTGGTTGTGGCGGAACCTTTATCTCCTTTAAAACTAAAAAAGCTCTCCTGAGGCAAGGGCCCCGACCTAGTCTTGATCCGGTTGAGTCCTAACGAAGATGCCAGTATAGGAGACACCGAACTCGGCACCTCTCCTCCACCTTTGTTTAATTTGGAAACTGAGGGTTTCGCCGGAGTTGTTGTAGTTTTAGTTGTTGGAATGATTTCCTTGCCTTTGATTTCCTTCTTTTTCACTCCATCTTTGACTTGGGTTTGTCTACAGGCAACAGCACTGAAGCTACTAGTACTAGTCTCGTCTTTGGATGTGGTTGATTTGGGCTTTTTCTTGTCGGATCGGATCGGCGAATTCGATCCCAGAGATCGGGGACTGTTGGATCCATCTGGACTCGAAGAATCTGATGATTTCTTTGAAGAGAAGAATAACTTGTTCTTAAACACCATTTTTATCTGGGTTTTTTATTTGGATTGATTTTTTTTGTTAAGCAGCTGCAGCAGCCCTAGCATAGATGCAGGGCTGCTATGCTATTGGTAACATTGAACTACAAGAGTAAGTTGTAACAGACTAGGACATAGAGAGAGAGAAAGAGGGGTTTGGCTTTTGCCTTTAGAGTTATTATGAAACAGATGGAGAGAAAGGGGGGGCGGGGGTGAGAAAAGGAGTTGAAGCAAAAAATGGAAGGAAGAGACTGTGAATCAGGTGGTAAATGTCAAATGTACGTACTACAGCAGCCTCAACTGACTCCCGGGCAAAATGTCCGATCCGACCCGATCTTATGCGAAATTATTGGATTGGATTAAATTTGGGGATGTCGCTGTAGTTCAACTGTAGTATTATGCTATAATTTAACTGTAGTATTATGCTACAGTTCTTTTCATCTATTGAATTTAGTTATAGTACCGTAGTTATTTTCATCTATCGAATTCAATTACAGTGATAATTGTGGCTGAATTTAATGATTGGGTGTAATTGTAATATTGTATCATAATTGCACTATCATTTTGTCCTAAATTTAATTTGTAATTTTTTCAATATTAATTACACATTAGATTATTGTATTACACAAATATTTACAATTCTTATTATAGCAGACATTACACTTATATTTATAATCAGATATATATAACTAAGACTTATATTATTACATTAAATCTAATAAAATACATGCTTGGACAAATAATCATCGCAGGAGAGGGATGTCTCTGCTCCACTCGCATTTCGCAAAAGAGAATAACTTATAAATATTTTACCCCCCACAATACTTTTGTAGGGGCTTAAATTACTACCCTCACGCTTGTGAGGACAGCAACCCAACCACTTCGGCCAAATAACTAACGACAAATTTAGTTTGCAATTAAACTACGATCGGACGAGAGTTTGCCAATTTGATTGGAGCTGTTCGAATAAGATAATTTGATCTGGCTGGTAAATTAAATAAAAAATAAAATAATTGTTCAAATAACTAGTGGAAACTAAAAATCTCAATGCAAAGTTACACAAATAACTTAAAAAATTGTTTTTAAAAATTAACCATTGTGCTTTTTTTCTATTTTATCTAATTTATTATAAGTTTCTTAGACTAAAATGTCACTAACATTTCAAATCATTCAAAATCGTAGTTGCTCTTCTTGCCCAAATTCAACAGCTTGGTCCCCACAGCATGAGTATTTTTTCGACAATAATCTATTGTAGTTTGAAGGGAGTTTAACAGTTGTTTCATTCTGGCAAGACACAACTCCTTTCCGACACTTTGATGGTGATTTTTCTCTCTTTTATCTTCATTGGCAATTTTGACATCGAAGTAATTTTTTTTTTCATTTTCTGAAGATCGAACTCATTAGACTAGTTAGATGGGTATCATGATTGATCTTTTATAAAGAATAAAAGATGTTAAATGAAATTGGAATTTGATAAAAATGATATATGAGGTGTTTGTTTAAATGCCTCTCAAAATAGACGTAGCTAATTTTTGTCAAGTTTCTAAAAGTTTAACAACTTGGTGAACATTTAGTAGAACTTTTTTTTTTGGTACAAACGTTGTGTTTTGGAGCGAAATGTTACGGACAGCCCAATTCGCTAGCCCAATTGCCTACAATTTTGGGCTAGAGAGCCAACACAAGGCCAAGATTGCTAGCTTGGCCCAATTCTGGAACATTCTAGGTAACTCTAGCACATGAGCTTGTAAATATTCTAGAATTCTCTATACAATTCCAGCACATTTAAATAGGTAGGAAGTGGTAGAATTCTCTAGAATCTCTAGAGCTTGGCAAGCCTCCCCTATAAATATAGGATGACATTATGCATTTGCATCCAACAAATACAACAAGTCTTGTAAGCAACTCAAGCATTGTAATCTCTCTTTGTGCAATACAAGTTTTCTTATTCGGCTCCATTGCTCTCTTCTCTAGTTCCAGAAGCTCTAAGTTTACTTAGCAACATTCGGCAAAGTTGTCTAAGTGCCGCACGGGTTAGCTCCGCAAAATACTCATCCCATGACAGAAAGGTGCCTACATCACCATACACTGGTGCCATTATACCAACTATATTTAGTGTGGTGTTTTTTTTAATTTCATTTCAATTTAACGAATACTATAAATGAGTAAAATTTGGATTTTGCAGCAAATATAATGCCTAAAAAGTTATGAGCAAAACATAATCCACAGGATGAAAATGCCTGCATTTGAGCATTTCCCCAGATGTAGTACAAATACTTCAAAATTTATAAATGTGATAGAAGTTACCAAAAGAAAATTGATGAAACAACAATTAAGATTATTCAGGAAAGATATATTTGGCTATTTCGTGAAGATGGATAATTATGTGGTCAACAGCATGATCGTGCATAACTCATTACTTAAGCAAGTGGTGGATAAAGAATGTGATCGATTACTAAGTAGTGCTTAGTTAAAAGATTTTGCCGTAGTGCACATGATATATATAAGAAGACAAAAGTTGCAACCAACCAGAGGGTATATGACCCTTTTTTTCACAATAATTTAGGAAGGACTCTTAAAGAATTCAATGAAAGCTTTTGAGGATTTGGACTTCTATGATATGGATGACATTGATGCACTAAAAATCATGTTATGTTACTTTGCAGAGTATTTAATGGGAGAAAAAGATTAATGTACTCAAAATTTATTATCGCTACATAAATTTGATTATCTATACTAAATTTTATTGTGGAAAACAATATATAATAGTTATGACACTGTATTGATCTAAAACTCATTGAATTTCAAGTGTTTTAATCTTAAAAAAGTGAAACACAACCTTTACGACTTTTATCTTAGGATTCAAGTGCGTTGAAAAGACAAAAATTTATGGTTACTTAGTTTTTGTAATTAATTTTAATTAACGCCTTTTTTTTTTACTTTGTATCTTTGGTACTGTAGGGCTAACTTTTTGAAGTGATTGATGATCTTTTAAGCAAAAAGTGGGTCAAAAAAATGTCCTCGCATTAAAGTGAGAAGGCATTGCTTTTTCAAAAATAAGTTTTACTGAGGTGTACAAGTTTTACAACGATTGTTAGTATTACAAATATATTTAGATTGACTATGCACATTTATTAAATAATAGATTATTAGTCTACCTAAAAATTTGGATTATTTTATGTATAAGAGAATGTTAAATAAACTCTCGACTTGAGCATGCTGGAGAAGGACAAGCTACATTGGAATGGTATAAAGGATTACGGAATCAATCCCACAATAAGTTTATAATGTGAGTACATTATTTAACTTAGTTACAATATTTTTAATCTTAAATAGATGCTAGTTGTTTAATTCATTTTCATTTTTACTTTGTGCAACATTAACCCAATATCAACATGCCACCCATTTAGGACAAAATAGATTAGCATTAACATAGCATAATCTCAACACAAAGCAATAATTAACAACCATTGACGATGAGTATGAAATAAATGACTCACACCCATTCCTGACAATTATAATTTTTATAAAAACACTAATGTTAAATTTAATCAATGATATATAAAGTTTTTGTTTTCTGGTAACAGATGAAAATGAAGTTTCACTATGATAATGTTATCTGTTAAATAGAAATGATTGATTGTTTTATTATTCACATCAAAGAAAAGATGGATAAGATTATGTCGGATGTTGAGGCAAAGTAGAAAGAAAAAAGTGTAACACTCCACTTAAGTATTTATTTTAAAATTATTTAAAATTCTATTACTTTTTAATATAAATGCAATTTCTAAAAAAGTTTTACATAGCAAGCAAAAATTCCTTACAAAAGATAAGAGATACACATAAATTCTTTAATATATTTCTCAAAAAATTTATTATTAGTAAAGCAAATATATTTATTTATTTATATTGAAATAAAGCAGAGTCCATCATAAAACCCAAGGTTTGATATGCCCATATGCGCTTTGCCTTAGTTAGGACTTGTCGCTAGTTTGCTCTATTCATCGTTACCTGCATTGTAAGTACTTTATGAGCTAATGCCCAGTAAGATAACACTTGATGCATTTATAAATTATTATGCATATAGATGATCATATTAAGTTTTTAAAAGAAACTTAAAACAACTTTTTAGGGCTCGAGGTATGTTGCACTACAAGACTGACACTTTTTACTCTTTAAACAATATGCTCTTGGGCCTAATTAATTGATATTTTGGGTGTTACATATTGCCGTCCCTAAAAGATTACTTTTTATTAAGCTTGGAGGGCTTGCCCTCTTTGGGAACTTTACCACCTTATAATACAACAACCCATTTTTTAGAAATTAATTTTGTAAAACATCCTCTTATAAAGTAGTTTATGAAATGCATGTGTATAATGCAACTTATATCATAACATGTGAAGTTCCTAGAGAAACAACAAAATTAGCATACAATGGTATTTAAGGACAACATTCTTCAATGTAGGCGTTAGTGTCGTCCATACGGAGATTAAACAAAATGGAACTATAATATAGGCGACAGAGCCGACCATAATTGAGTAATATTATCACATATTAGGCAACATAGCCGATTTTTCAAGGAGTAAATAAGAAAATATCATAATATAGGCAGCATAGTCGACCATATAAAAATTCACATCATAATAGTTTTCACAAGATAAAGGAATTGTTAAAACTGAAGTTAAATATGAAAAGAATTTTGTCCCTACATTGCAGTTGAAGTGCTACTTACCTCTTGACCTTGACTTCTTTAGACCTTTCTAAATTAAGGATTTCTCTATTCTTGATGGTATGACTTAGAATGAAATTTCTAGGTTGCTTTAAAAATGAAAGAGGGTAGAAGGTATGTATAGGATTTTTTAAGGCTAATGGATAGTTAGGATTTTGCCACCATAACTCTTGATCAATGGTTGAGATTATCATTTATAAATACCTTGCTAAATTCTAGAATTCTTAACTCTCTCTACAAACTTCTCTTACATCATCACTTATGTCATTACTTATGTCATCTTTACTTAGAATTAAATATTTTATATTATTATTATTACTATTACTACTATTTTAATACTTAAGGGGGCTTGTTAGCTTAAAATAAATTCTATTATATTTAAGTGAGAAAATTGTACCTCACAAAAAGAGAGTTTAGAGAATCTATCATGGGATTTATGATTCATATAATGACAATTCATTTAAGCACTCATACAGTGATTTCCTAATGGGACGCTTATATACTATAAGTGAGTTAAACATTTAAAAGTTTATGTTTGTTACACTTTAACTATAGTGTTTAATAATAATAATTATTGTTGACAAGCCCTTGATGATGTTGGAGATCGTCATAATCATACCCCAGTATAATTGTGACAGTTTATATGGGGACCTCACTTATCACAATGTGCAAAATCCTCAAAGAAGTACCTCCTGACCTAAGCAAATTGGGACATTCATATAGGAAATTATATATCCTTAAAAGTCCTTAATTGATTCCTTACTTCAAATGAGAAAGAAGCATCAAAAGTCTCCTTACTATAAAACTAACGAATGTGGAGATTGGCGAAAGAACAAAGAGTGAATCTAAATTAAGATTCCTCATTTCAAATGAGAAAGAAGCATCAAAAGTTTCCCTGCTATAGAACTGACGAACGTGGAGATTGATGAAAGAACAAAGAGTGAATCTAAATCTAATTGATTCCTCATTTCAAATGAGAAAGAAGCATCAAAAGTCTCCCTGCCATAGAACTGACGAACGTGGAGATCGACGAAAAAACAAAGAGTGAATCTAAATCAATTTAATAGAACGGAGAATCCATCATTATTTGATGAGTTTAAGCAGTGGCTTACTAGCAACATCACAGCAAACTGTGACATCCGACAGTTAAAGAATTTTTTAGAATACTTTTGGGGAGAAAGTCTATAGGATAACTACAGGACAAGGTAACTATTGTTAATCATTATTTAATTAACTTTAATTGATTTGTTATAATCCAACAAATTCTTTGTCCCTTATTGTATATCTATGAATACTTTTGCTTGATAAGTGAGAAGTAAAGACAATATCCTAATACCTTGTATCATTGTTGCATGCGTACAGATGTCTATTTTTAGATATTAAACCTACAAAACTTATAATCATTTATTACTTTCTTATAGAAAACATAACATTTATTTGCATATAATGAATTGACTAGATATTCTTGAGGTCTTGAGGGCTCATTGGAATAACCGTAAACATAAGCTTAATTCATTATACTACAATAAGCTTAATAGATGCATTTAGAGCTTGTAAAATGGGTCATCGGGTTGGGGTCGTGTTCGTGTCGTGTCAGCTTCAGGTCGTGTTAAATTTACTTTGACCCAAACTCGACCCATTTAATAATCGTGTCAAAATATTGAGACCCAAACTCAACACGGAAAAATAATCGAGTTACCCAACAATCCGCTTAATATCTATATGTTAAACAAAAGTTAGATAAAATATTTACACACTATCATACATACGTATGTACATACATACTTACATACATAATTTATCGATATTATAAAATATACAGATCTACCAAAATATTATACATTAACACTATTGAGGTTTTAATTATATAAATGCAAATAATATTATAAATCCAGATTATAAAATATACATGTCTACTAATATTTTACGCATTTACACTATTGAATCTCTAAATGTATTTAATTTCATAAATAAAACATTATGTTTATATCATCCTTTTAAAGAATAAAAATAAAAGAGAAAATCATCTCTAATATTTGATTTTTGATGACAAGAACTTGCAAATTATTTTAAAATAGAAAATATAATCGGGTCATTAATTGGGTAAATGGGTCAAGAATTTTAACCATAACTCGACACAGAAAAAAATCGTGTCGACCCAAACCCGACCCATTTAATAATCGTGTTAAATTCGATGACCCATACCTATTTATTTATGTCGTATTTGTTTCAGGTGATTGGGTCGTGTCAAATTTTGCTAGCTCTAACTGCATTGATGGTCATCGAAACCATTTGCGAACATGATATGGTGTGTATTACTACATGATTCAATGTAGTAGATCCTTCTATATTTAAGGATTTTAAACATGATAAAAATGATAATTTCATCTTTTACCCTATGTAGGTTTTCATTCTAGTTAACGTAGAAGACATTCATTGGGTAGTAGCCTGAGTAGACCTTCGTTGCAAGAAGGTCTAGTTTTATGACTCAATGCTGAATGCTCACAACCACAAAACATAAAATAATCCATTCAAACCACTTGAAGTTATCTTTTATCGATGGCTAGAATATGTTGGATTTTACAACATCTGATCAAACTTGCAAAGTACAAAGTCTAGGAAAGTCGTAATACTTAAGGATGCAGCACAACAAGACTCAAAGTTGCAATTGTGGAGTGTGTATGTTGATGTTATGATCTATTTAGTGCTCAAGTTTAAACTTGATTTCAGTAGTAACCATGGAAAATACTTTAGGAAAAATATGATTGTTGACATATTTAATAGGGATATTAGATTGTAGGTTGTTGTAATTATTCAAATATTGATGTATGAATTTATGGATTATTAGGTTGTTACAATATAAGCATTTGACTCATATCACACTTAATATTTTCTGTGTGTTTAGGCATAATTATACAACATTCATACCATTAGTTCACCTTATATCGTGTTTAACTATGTAATCCATCAAAAAAAGAAAAATAAGAATTTTATAATTATTTCATAATCCTTAACGACTTGTTATGACAATAAATAAATAAAGTACCTCATTGATTGAATTGTGAACTACATAAGCATAGACGTTTAAAACATTAGTAGCCTTTAAATTGGATTCAATCCAATGTGATTCTTATTGTTTTTTATGCCCATATTCTTAGATTGAGAATATATCATAAATCATAATTCTTCCTGATACAACCTCATTAGTATATGGTATTCTAAGCTTCAAAAGACCGCCATGAGGAGGCTTTTTCATTAATAGGTTTACCTTCACCTCTAAGATAACCTATGAGATTGAGGACAAAATTGTCATAAGCACGTAAAATGAGGTTTAGCTTCACCTTTAGTATATTTAGATCCTATTCAAGTTCTCGTTGGACCAGTCACAAGAGTTCGAGTAAAGAAATTTAAAGAAGCATTTAACGGGTTGATTAAAGCAACTTGAGCTCAATAAAATTTGTGGAGGCCTGTTAAAGGAATCACACATGGTAAATGCATGATTCAGGCTCTTGAAGTTTTCAAATAATTACTTCCATGAAATAGGAAGTTGGCTTGCACAATATGACAGGAAAATCTACTACTTTCCTTTTTGAGTATTTTCTCGTTTCTTGAGGAGGTTAGCACAAAAACAAATCAGTTATTTCTCTTTTAAATTGATATAAGACATTTAAACCGATTAGGATTCTGATTTTTATTTTGATTCTTTCCTATTTGCTTAGATTAAGATTCTTTCTTATTCGCTTAGATTAGGATTCTTATTTGACTTGGAATCTTTCCTTATTTGCTTTAGATTATGATTCCAATTTGATTTTGGATTATGATTTATTTCTAAAAATTCTTGTAACCAACCTTATATAATGTACTCGCTTCTAATAAATAGAGAGATCAGTTTCGATGCAATTAGTGAGAGAGTTAATTTTCTTTGGTTCTTTAAGGTGCCTCCTATAGCTAGGGCCTGTTGTGCAAATTTATTGAACTCGCAAGCGCACGAATCTATTGTATTACAAATTAATGGTGACGAGTGTCAATCCCATAAGGAGGTGGATTTTAATTATATATAGAATTAATTTTGTAAATGGGTGGTTGGATTGTGGTGGAAATGATTTGAAATATGCTAAAACTTAAATTAAAATGGCGAGAATAAATTGAAGAGAATTCTATTGAAATGACGTACTTGGGTATCTGGATTCGTATCAACATGCACCATGTGCTAAATATTTCTTATTAATATCAATTAAATCATGAGGGAGGAATCCACACCTCATGAACCACGCTATAATAAATATGGTACTACGGGCTTATCGTGCCAAATAATAATAACCTTATACTAGGGAGCCAGTGAAACCAGGGTGGTACTAGACAAGATTATTATTATTTGTCAACGAAAAGTCAAAACATCCACAAAAACTAGAGGGGAAGAGAAAATAAATTTACGAAATAAAGCCCACGACACATGTTGAGACTTCACCTTCAACCCAAGCTTAAAAGAAAATTAGCCACTCATAATTAAACTAGGGGCAATGAAAATTTATTAATATACGTAGAAAATACAAGATGGAGAAGGAATTATAGAAAATGGAGTCCAAAAATGGATTCAGAGGTATCAAATTTAGGAGGGAGGCCCCTCTTTTATAGATACATCGAGTAAATTATGGCCATTGGATTAAAAACAGTTTGGATGCTCACGATTTTGCCACGTCATTAGTCAACAGTATACGTCAACAGTACGCGGTTTGACTATGCAGCTCGAACAGTAACACGGTTTGACCACGCGATTTGAACAGTGACACGGTTTGCACTGTAACGCGGTTTGGTTGAAAATAATCTCATGTGTTGCATATACCGTATACGCATTTTTTTGGTCCACTAATATGCTCCCACGTCATCGATCAATAGTGCATAAGAATTTTAGTCCAACAGGATCTTGACACCTCATCAATCAATGCCACATCATCGGTCAATGCCACGTCATCGATCTGTCCATGTGAACAGTGTCATGAATAGTGACGTAGACAGTACCGTACATGTGAATAGTATTGTACATGCGAATAGTGCTATTTTTCTTTTTATGCTCCTCTTGAGGTTTTCGACCGTCCTGAGTTCAAAAGTGATATCTGTTTTGCCATTTGATCTATCGTTTATTGTGAAATGACTATGATGCCCCTAAAATACATAAAATACTTAATTAAAATAAAATACACATAATTAAATTACAAAGTGCTAAAACACATAAAAGTAAGGGTTGCTAGTAAGACTTGAAATGTAAAATGATGATTTTCTCCTTTATAAATATGCATTTCTAACACTCAACATACCCCCCAACCAGTTTATTATTAGTCCCTAGTAAATAAAGCGAAAACAAAATTCAAAAAATGATTTTTTTTAACACTCTTGTTTATTCAATTAGACTAATGATAACAATAAAATAAAAGTATATGGATTATCTCAAGTCTAAAAAAACATCACACCCACATCAACCATCCACATGAATCAGCTCAATAGACTTTGTCGTAGTTATCTTCAAGAATGACATGTCAAACCCCAAAATCTCACTGGAAGTAGTGACACTCTCACAAAGAAATTAAACCGAATAAAAATAGTCACTCCAATGAATGGTAATTGAGAGAAAATAATCAAGAAATGATAGCACATGCTCTCACCAAGATGAAAGAAATATGCCCTCAACTTAGAAATAATACGATCTCAAGCAAAATAAAAATGTTAGTTAACCAAATTTATTTATTAATTTATTTTTTTGTGCCTCACTACATCCTTTTAGCCCATATAACTAGCTTCTACTTCAGACTATAGTTCCCAAAAATTAAGAAGGACTTTTATTAGGACGTAACGTAGTTTAGAGACATGGCTAACAAAGAAGGGAAATAAGGAAAATAAAATGTATGTTTGAGAAAAATGCAGAGTTTTTTTTGGAAGTTGCAAAGTGGATTTCACTTATTATTATTATTTTTATTTTTAAACAACAATTTTTTCTTCTTTTTTTTAAGAAGCAACAATTTTTTTTTGAACTAGGCATAACTTCACTGTACAAATTGTTTATTTACATTTTCCTCAAACATAAATAGGTGATGGATCTTGTAAGATGTTGGGTAATACTCCAAATCAGAGTGGGTTAAGATGATAAGTTGACAAAGAAAATTTTTTTTTTAAAGGCTCAAAAGGATTAACTATGGATATTTGATAAAAGGGTGGCTAGAAAGGTTCAAACGGATTAAAGATGGTCTTTCCATCATCTTTTAGGGCTCTAAACACTCTTCCATATCTACTAATTAGATGAACCTCCAAATGTAGCAACACACATTTTTTTAATTTACAATTTTTTTAGAGTTAACTCAAAAGAAATCTAGAGATCGTGTATACAATAATAAACTGCTAAGCTGTAAAAAAAAAGGGCAAAGGGGTTACTCTCCAAGAAAAATGATAGGCTCAAAAACTCACTTGGTACTTATTATGACACGTTCATTCCTTCAAGCAACTCATATTTGTCTCCGACATCAACATGTAGAGCAGTAAACATAGTGTAACATCACTTAAGACCAAAGATAATACAAATACTAAAATTTAAAATTAATCATGTCATCCAATGTTAAAACAAATCACACAATTTTTTTAACAACATCCTGCCCCCCAACTTATTTTAAACATGAAAGGAAAATATGCATGTGGAAATATGAAAATGATGCAGAAAAACTAATTAAAAAAATGATAGAAAATGAAATTTTTTTTTAACTTAAGAAGATGCATTTCTAGAGGCACTACACTCCATATTTCAGCCATTTTCGACTAAAAAAATTTGAAAATGTATATTTATAAAAGAGAAATTAAAAAGAAGAAGAAAAATGAACATCAACATATAATAAAGAAAAAGAAAATATTTGATTTTTAAAATTTTTTTTTCAAACGATGAATATGCGTTTTTAGAGTGACTACATTCCATATTCAGCCATCTTCAACATAAAAAATTAGCAATAATTAGTTTCTACAACAAAAAATTAGTAAAAACTTAATCAAGATTCCACAATTGTCACCCTCCCTTAAATCAGAACGAAACATTATCTTCAATATTTTAAAGAAAAAAAGTAGAGCTTAAAAGAAATCACCTGGGTGGTGCAGCACATAAAAAGAAATTTACAGGCGGGGAATTAAATCTAATTTGTACTTCTTACTGCGGCTACTGTTACCGTCATCATTTGAATGCTCCAACACAAAGCTCCAGGGGTCTGGCTCCGATTTATAAGCTTTTAACATATTAAGTAGCTCATTAGCAGTGTGAGCACAAATAAAAAGTTCGCATTGTAATGAACGAAATAATTTTTTATTGCATGGTTAAGAAATGCGATAAAGCCATCATAAAAATTATTGACATTTAACAAACCGATGAGTTTCTGGTGAATGTGCAAATGGGCCCATGATGCTAGTGTGATAAGTGCCTATAGTGTTGTAAGATCACCTGGAAGGAAAATAAAAGCATCAGCATGATTAAGCATTTAAGTTATTCGTTCTTGTATACCTGAGACGATTAACTCTTCTCCAGTCGGTGAGTCAGACAAACTGTCCAAAGGTTTTAGGACTCTTTGGATGATGCCTAACACTTGGCTTCCTCTGACAAAAGCAGCTTCTAAGACTAATTTTGATAACCCTCAGTTACCTCCTCCATACACCAAGTGTAATTTTCTCTCTGCTATGCGTTGACCAAGATCTATGACTGCACCAACGAACTCTTTATGTTTGCCATAGGTAAATCAATAAAGCACACAAATATTCTTGAATTGTCTATTGAGAGTAGCTGCCATTAGAATATTTCTCAAAAACAATTTGTGAGTGCTTAACACAAATTCATATTTAAGAATCTTGGTGACAGTGGATCACAACTGTGTATGAGGTGGCATATCAGTGTCAAATAACACGTAATGCACATGGCTCGATAGTAAAAAAGAAAACAGTAAAAAGGAAAAAAAACAGTAATAAAATTATTAAAAACAATAATACAAATAATAAAACAACAGTGAAATTAAATAAAATAACAGTAGAGTAAAAGGATATTTACAGGTAGTTGCGACTGTGGCTCACATCTTCCTCTGGTTTTATGTCCAGAAACGGCTTGAACGCCCTCTATGGGTCGAGGATGAGCTTCCCATCCAGTTTTCTTATAAACTGGCAAATAAGGTTGTTTATAGTCAGATTCCTGAGACTATATCGTGCATGCTCTTTTTGGAATAATAACCATAACTGGATAATTATTCCTTGCACATATTCACTGGGATGCGTTTCAAGAGACAGAAGGATATCATCCAATGGCTCCTTATTCAAGCCATCCCTAATAAATTGAATCTTATCTTTCCTGTTATCAGATACCATTCCTAAAGAACATGGGTTTTTATTGCAACTCATTCTGGCACACTTATGACAAGCAACAAAAATTCTTCGAGCTCGTTGTTTTCTTGCATAATTTTCTTTCCCACAACCAGGCATGTATGCAATAAATTTTGGAGGTAACTCACCTGCCAATCGTACTTTTGCTTCGATTAACCAACGGATGTCAGCAGGTATGTTATTTCTCATGAGTAATCACATGCGTTCGCACCGAGATTTATAGATCGTAAGGAGGGCATTCTGAGGAAGTGAAGGGAATCGTTTGTGAAGCTTCACTAGAATCTCGGTTTTGTCCATACTTTCGCCTTAGAATATCAGTTATTATGGGAAACTGAAGTAACCGACTAAATTGTCACAGAGTACCGTTATCTACCACTTCACCGGGGTAGCAAACTAAAGCACACAAACAGAAAAACAAATTAAAACTCACAAAGAAAATTAAAATCGTCCTCTTATTGAATTTACCTCAAGCTCCAACTGGATGTCGTAAACAATTATCTCAATATCTATGAGTTGGCATTTTAAACTCTCAATATAGGCTACTAACTCTAGTGGTTGTAGAGCCCAAATGTGATGTGTTTTACAAAATTAAATCTGACTTTTGAAATGAGTTTTGACACGTTGAAGTGGTTTAAGAATGTTCAGAAAGAATGGTCTAAGTATGGTACTCATGATTAACAATGATAAGAGAAAACTTAAAGATAAACACACTTATGAAAAAATAATTTCAATTAGCAAAAGAATAATAAAAAGAAAGAAAAAAATCAAACCACTGAAAAGAAAAAAATCAATTCAAATCTGGTGGGTCACTCAAATTTATTTTGGTGTCTTCTCCATGTGGTTGGTACTCTAGATATGGCTTTAATCTTTGACCACTAACTTTAAACGTGACACTATTCTTTGGGTCTTTAATTTCAATTGCCCCATATGGAAAAATAGTATGAACAATAAATGGGCCAGATCAACAAGAGCGTAACTTACTTGGGAATTGGTGCAAACGAGAATTCAATAAAAACACTTTCTGGCCTGGAGTGAAAGATTTTCTCATAATTTGCTTGTCATGGAAGACTTTCATTCGTTACTTGTAAATCTTGGCATTTTCGTATGCGTCATTGCGAATTTCTTCAAGTTCTGCCAGTTGTAATCTTCTTTCTGAGCTGGCTTGCTGCATGTCAAAATTGAATTTCTTGATGGCTCAATATGCACGATGCTCGAGTTCTACAGGTAGGTGGCAAGCTTTTTCATACACTAGACTGTGGGGTGACATCCCAATCAGGGTCTTAAAAGCCGTTCTATATGCCCATAATGCATCATCCAGTCTTAATGACCAATCTTTTCTGTCTGGCCTCGCCGTCTTTTTTATTATGTGCTTTATTTCTCAATTGAGGATCTCCACTTGGCCATTGGTTTACGGATGATATAGGGTTACCACTTTGTGAGTGATTGAATACTTTGTCAACAGAACTTTGAATGCTTTGTTACAAAAGTGGGCACCACCATAATTGATTATTGCTCGAGGGAATCCAAAGCGCGAAACAATATAGCTTTTCAAAAACTCTATCACCACCTTGTGATCATTGGGTCTGCATGGAATTGTTTCTACCTATTTCGATACGTAATCAACAACAACCAATATAAATTGATAGCTAAAAAAAGGGGGAAAATGTTCCATGAAGTTGATACCCCATACATAAAAAATCTCAACCACTAAAATTGGATTTAGTGGCATCATGTTCCTTCGTGTAATGCTCTCCATTCGTTGACACCTATCACATGAAGAACAGAAAGTGTAAGCATCTCGAAATATAGTTGGCCAATAGAAACCACATTATAAAACTTTTGTAGCTATTTTCTTAGCACTGAAATGGTCTCCACAAGTTTGTTCATGGCAGAATGAAAAGATAATTGAATTTCACTTTCTAGGACACATCGTCTGACAATTTGGTCTGTACAATACTTGAATAAATAAGGGTCATCCCAAATGAAATTCTTTATTTCTTCAAAAAATTTGGTCTTGTCTAGCTTGGTCTAATGCTTTGGAAGTTGACCTGTAACAAGATAATTAACAATATCAACATACCAAGGTAATAATTCCACACTCATTAATTGTTCATTTGGAAATGACTCATTCAATGTTAATGGCTCTATAATTGTGTCAAAATGGAGACGAGAGAGATGATCTACCACAACATTTTCTGTGCCTTTCTTATCTTTGAATTCCAAGTCAAATTCCTGCAAAAGTAACACCCAATGAATTAGTCTAGCTTTTGCATCTTTCTTTGTGAGAAGATATTTAAGAGCAGTATGATCTGTGAATATAATTATTTTACAACCAATGAGATAAGATCGAAATTTTTCCAATGCAAACACTACTGCTAGCATTTTTTCAGTAGTTGAATAGTTCAACTGTGCATCATTCAATATCATACTAGCATAATAAATAACATAGGGAATTCGATCAGCTCTTTGTCCTAATACTGCTCCTACTGCATAATCAGATGCATTACACATGAGCTCAAATGGTAAGCTCCAGTTTGGGGGTTGAATGATGAATGATGATGTCAACAATTGCTTTAATTTTTCAAAAGCCACAAGACATGAATCATTAAAGATAAAAGGTACATTCTTAGCAAGTAAATTGCATAAGGATCTAGAAACTTTGCTAAAATCTTTAATGAAACGTCTATAAAAACTAGCATGCCTAAGAAAAGATCTTATTCCTCTGACTGTTTTGGGTGGAGGAAGATTAGAAATGAGATCCACATTGGCTTTGTCAACCTCAATACCTTTATTCGAAATGATGTGACTGAGAATAATACATTGTTTTACCATAAAATGGCATTTCTCCTAATTTAAGACTAAGTTTTTCTCGATACATCTCTGCAGAACTAGTGTTAGATGATATAAACATTGATCAAACGAGTCATTAAAGATAGAAAAGTCATCCATAAGACTTCAAGGAATCGTTCGCATGTTGAAATGTAGCAGGTGCATTACATAATCCAAATGGCATCCTCCTATATGCAAAAGTGCCAAAAAGGCAAGTGAAAGTGGTCTTCTCTTGATCTGTTACTGCTATGGGAATCAGATTATATCCCAAGTAGCCATCTAGAAAGTAATAAAATTCATGACCTGCTAATCTATCAAGTATTTGATCGATAAATAGTAAAGGAAAATAGTCTTTACGTGTGACAGAATTCAACTTTCTATAATCAATGCATACCACCCATCCTGTAGTTACTCTAGTTGGTATTAATTCATTATCAGCATCGGTAACTACAGTGACTTCTGACTTTTTGGGGACAACTTGCATAGGACTAACCCATGAACTATCAGAAATTGGGTAAATGATGCATGCATCTAATAGTTTAATGACTTCAGTTCTAACAACTTTTTTCATATTAGGATTTAACCGACGTTGCATTTCCCTAGTAGATTGTATTTTCATCAAGGTCAATATAATGCATGCAGTCTACTGGGTTTATACCTTTTATATCCGCTATGGTCCATCTTAATGCTCCTTTGTGCTCTTTTAAAACATTCAACAACTTACCTTTTTGTTCGTCATTTAGGGATGATGAAATGATTACCGGCAGAGTACTTTCTTCTCCCAAAAATGCATATTCCAGAGTGTTGGACAATGGTTTGAGCTTGAGTTTTGGTAGCGATTCTGATGATGGGATGAGTTTCTTCTCTGATGGTGCTAGTTGTTCAACTCTTGACTTCTATTCATTAGAGTATATGGATGGTGCTGAGTCAAGTAAGGTGTTGACCTCATCGATCGATCTTTCAATATCAAAGTCTAAACTAAATTGAGTTAAATATGTTTGTAAAGAATCATCAGTAAAGTTTGAAACAAAAGTGTTATCAACTAATACTTCAATTAAATCCACATCAACAATTCTATTATCTGTATTGTGAGGTTGTTTAGCAATGTTGAGGATGTTCAACTCTATAGTCATGTTGCCGAAGGACAACTGCATATTTCCAGTCCTACATTGAATGTAAACATCCCCAGTTGCTAAGAAAGGTCGGCCTAGAATAATAGGGACGTGCTTCCTTGAATTCTGTATTGGTTAAGTGTCAATGACAATGAAATCAACAGGAAATTAAATCTTGTCTACTTGGATGAGCACGTCCTTCA